>JARFXV010002374.1:5000-79903 GCA_031761425.1 Cosmopolites sordidus | reverse complement strand
GAGATCGGGGACAAGGTCGACGGAGAAGAGAAAGAGAATCCACGGAGGAAGGATGAGATAGGTGTGAAGGATCCGAAAGAACATTCAAAAATGAGTCAGAATGCTTTGCAAAAAAAGTACCCATTGATCAGTCAATCCACGAAACTCCCCGATGAGCGTCGCACAGGCCACGTGAGACGGAACGTTGGTCTGTCTACCCCGTACGGTTTCAAATAATCTGTGGGTCTGTTCCTGTGGATCGTGAGGACTGTAAGGACACCCAAAGACTTGCGTGGAAAGAAGCCAAAGATTCACCCGGATTAACCACGTGGACAGGAAAATATAAAAAGATGGAAAGTTGGATATATGGAAAAGATTGATATATATATATATATATATATATATATATATATATATATATATATATATATATATATATATATATATATATATATATATATATATATATATATATATATATATATATATATATATATATATATATATATATATATATATATATATATATATATATATATATATATATATATATATATATATATATATATATATATATATATATATATATAGGTTCCGTAGGAGCCGAGATCCTTTTTTAAAGAAGAGATCCGAAATCCGACCTCATCATTTTTCGCGTGTTTATAGTTACCATTCGAATCAGTGCGTCCTAAAACGAATTCTGACGAATTTTTTGTTGGAACTCAAATTTCACATTTTTTATATCTTTTATACTATTGAGGTTACAGTATATCATTATAGGTGGCGCCAACATCATGTGTAAACAGGTGTCTGATTATTAAAAAAGAAGAGATCCGACAATCGCGCAACACAGCCAATATAAATTCTTATGTGACAAAGCTTGCGTTGCAGTTTTGGTACTCTGATATTTATCTTTTAAAGTTGGTCTTGAAAAATTGTTTATTTTATTTTTATCATTTCTTTATGTTATTATTGTGTAGTGCTTGTAAATACTATAAATAGTATATGTATAAAAACTAACAATGTGTTTTTCGTCAATTTAAAAAAAAATCAAAATCTTTTTAAGATTTTTTTTTAATAAAACATTATAATAAAAAAAATGAGGGAAAAAATATCTGGTATAATGCAGCACCTAAACTATTTTTGTAAAGCCAATTATTAAATTGAACTCACCATAGTAAAAAATTAACTGGTTATTGGATTTAAATAAATATAAAAATTGAAAAAATCTTTTGTAGTTGATATCTAAAATACAATAACACGTCAATAAATCCACGGTCTGACACTATTTTTGCAAATTTCGACTATATTCATTAATATATTTTCCTTGAGGAGCAATACTATCATTCCAATGCTTTTCTAACATTTCTACACCTTTTTTAATATAACTTTGCCTTTCTCTTTGCCTTTTAAAATAAACTTCAGTTTCGGGGATTACGGGGGCCTGATCTAGAGAACACGCTTATAATGGTAATATATTTGCAAAAAAGACTAGACAGGTTGTAATCACTTGTCAAGGTAAAAATTGTATCAAAAATACTTCATAAGCTTTTAAAAATTAGAATTATTTTAAAATCATTCCATAAAGATATAAAAAACAATATTTTGATTCGTTTAAAAAAATTAAAATATCCTGTGAGATGTAAAAATTGCTAACAATAATACATCGGCATAAGTGAAGCCATTTCATGTTCTCCAGTTTATTATTTATGCGATAATATTAAATTTCAAAGATTTGCTTTGATTACCAGAGGGTAAGTATTGATTATAAGATTTGATATTATTATCAAATTGACTAATCTCGTCTTGCAAACATTATATCATCAGTTTTTATGTCATTAGTCATATATTTTGTTATATTGATGATGTTATATTTTTTTATATTTGTATAAACATGATTTGCATATGTACGTTTCAACTTAAATAAACCATATCCATCGTCCGTTTTCTCAGAAAGCGTGGTAAAAATTTGGGAACTATTTATAGATCTTATGCCTTATAACACTATGTCTTATAATCTATACAATATATACCACAATTTCCTCGACCTAGTTGCAAAAGTCAAACTACCTGGTCATTTACAAATCAGTTAAATCACTTTGTGAGAAAGACAATCTATTCATGTATTATATGAGTCAATAAGTTCCCGGTTTGACATATATGTTAGATGGTCACTGGTCGATTGTGCTAACCTTCAAACGCATTTATCAAAATTTCATAACAATCTGTCTACTAGTTTCTGACTTGTGACTTAAGTGACGCCACTTTTGTTATTTTCAAAAAAATTAAAAAAGAAAAGAATTTCGTGTATTGATTAAGCATTTCTTTTTGATGAAGAAAAATACCGTTGAAGCAAAACAATGGCTTAATAAACATTACCCGGTCTCTGATTTGGAACATCAACCATAATGTATTGATATGGTGAATTCAAACGTGACCGTACAATCACCGATGATGCTCTGGATGTCCAAATGACGTGGTTGCACTATCAGAAAAATTCACAAAATTATTTCGCAAAACCCTAAATTAAAACTGCAAGAGATAGCTGATATGAAGATATTGAAAGGAAGTGTTTTGCACCATTTTGCACGCACTGTTGGGAATGCGTAAATTGCAATCGAAATGGTTTTCGCGATTACTCAATAACGGATCAAAAACAACAATGTATTAATCATTCTGAGAAATGTTTGGAGATGTTTAAATGAAATAAAAGTAATATTTTATGCGGTATGCGACAATGGATGAAACACAGATCCATAATTACACTCCGAAGTCAAACTGGCATTCAACTGAGCGGACATCAGGCAGTGAAAGCCATTCAAAGCGACCAAAAACACAATTGTCGGTAGGCAAGGTTATATATTGTTTACCGAATATCTCGATAAGGGTAAAACCAGCGAATATTATATATTGTTATTGGTGAGTTTGAAAAACGAGATGCGATCAAGAAGGCTCCAAATGAATAAAAACAGTACTGTTACAAGACAATGCACCGTGTCATAAATCATTGGCAACGAGGTCTATATTACATGAATTGTACTTTCAATTGCTTCCTCATCCAGCGTGTTCTCTAGATCAGGCCCCCGTAATCCCCGAAACTGAAGTTTATTTTAAAAGGCAAAGAGAAAGGCAAAGTTCTATTAAAAAAGGTGTAGAAATGTTAGAAAAGCATTGGAATGATAGTATTGCTCCTCAAGGAAAATATATTAATGAATATAGTCGAAATTAGCAAAAATAGTGTCAGACCGTGGATTTATTGACGTGTTATTGTATTTTAGATATCAACTACAAAAGATTTTTTCAATTTTTATATTTATTTAAATCCAATAACCAGTTAATTTTTTACTATGGTGAGTTCAATTTAATAATTGGCTTTACAAAAATAGTTTAGGTGCTGCATTATACCAGATATTTTTCCCTCATTTTTTTTATTATAATGTTTTATTAAAAAAAAATCTTAAAAAGATTTTGATTTTTTTTTAAATTGACGAGAAATACATTGTTAGTTTTTATACATATACTATTTATAGTATTTACAAGCACTACACAATAATAACATAAAGAAATAATAAAAATAAAATAAACAATTTTTCAAGACCAACTTTAAAAGATAAATATCAGAGTACCAAAACTGCAACGCAAGCTTTGTCACATAAGAATTTATATTGGCTGTGTTGCGCGATTGTCGGATCTCTTCTTTTTTAATAATCAGACACCTGTTTACACATGATGTTGGCGCCACCTATAATGATATACTGTAACCTCAATAGTATAAAAGATATAAAAAATGTGAAATTTGAGTTCCAACAAAAAATTCGTCAGAATTCGTTTTAGGACGCACTGATTCGAATGGTAACTATAAACACGCGAAAAATGATGAGGTCGGATTTCGGATCTCTTCTTTAAAAAAGGATCTCGGCTTAAGCGCGGTATTACAAAAATGGATCTCGCCTCCTACGGAACCTATATATATATATATATATATATATATATATATATATATATATATATATATATATATATATATATATATATATATATACACATATATATATCCATCTTTTCCATATATCCAACTTTCCATCTTTTTATATTTTCCTGTCCACGTGGTTAATCCGGGTGAATCTTTGGCTTCTTTCCACGCAAGTCTTTGGGTGTCCTTGCAGTCCTCACGATCCACAGGAACAGACCCACGGAGTATTTGAAACCGTACGGGGTAGACAGACCAACGTTCCGCCTCACGTGGCCTGTGCGACGCTCATCGGGGAGTTTCGTGGATTGACTGATCAATGGGTACTTTTTTTGCAAAGCATTCTGACTCATTTTTGAATGTTCTCTCGGATCCTTCACACCTCTCTCACCCTTCCTCCGTGGATTCTCTTTCTCTTCTCCATCGACCTTGTCCCCGATCTCCTCGAAACTTCGCTCTCTGATGCAATGTTAAACATATGTATTTTGTTTCTGTACGTTCTTCTATTCTCAATCAGTTTCGGGCTTATTTGTGCCTTTCCCAGATCAGCTCTGACTTGTGCGATCCATGGTACTGTTGACTTGTCTCCTTGTATTGTAAGAATTCTGTTGGTGAGTCTTGTCGGTGGGAGTCTACTGATATGTCCATAGAATTTCAACCTTCTTTTTCTTATGTCCGCCGCTACGTCGGACATTCTCTCTCTAGTCTTTCTAGAATGTAGTCTGTATCCTTCCTCTGTCAGTTTTGGGCCGAGAATTTTCCTCATAATTTTGCGTTCTTCTTTTAATATGTTTTCTATGCCACTTTTTGTGTGGAGTGTAAGTGTCTCGCTTGCGTATAGTACCTGTGGTTGGATTTCTGTGTTGTAGTGTCTTATTTTAGCGTGGGTGGATATGGATTTCTTATTGTAGATATTGTGTGTCTTGCCGTATGCCCTCTTCATCTTCTGTAATCGAGCCTTCTGTGCTATCTTCTCTCCTCCTGTGGGTGCGAGGATCTTGCCCAGGTATTTGAAGTGAGTGACCCTATTTATTTTGCCGTATTTGGAGTTCAAATTTTGGACATGTAATTTTGAGCAGAAGAATTCGGTTCGGTTTTTTGAAAGGAGATTTGTAGGCCGACTTCCTCTGCACATTCCTTGAAGACTTCTATCTGTTTGGTTGCCCTTTTTTCATTGTCTGCGAGTATGGCTCGGTCGTCTGCAATGGTTAAGCATGATATTTCTATGTTGTTCTTGGGTCGTCCGAGCCGTATCGGTTTCCAGTATCCTTGATTTTTCAGTTCTTTTTCCCATTCCCTTATGATTTTGTCCAGGACCAGGTTGAAGAGGACTGGGGATAACCTATCTCATTGGCGTACTTCGGTTTTAATCAGGAAGGGTTCGGAAATTTCTCCCATAAATTTCACTTTTGAAGTTGTGTCGGTCAATGTCTGCTTGATCAATCGTAATGTTTTGGGGTCGAGTCCTTGTTCTTCGAGGATGTTGAACAGAGATTTTCGGTCAATGCAGTCGTATACTTTTTTGAAGTCCACGAACGTGCAGTTGATTGGGACGTTCCTGATAGCTTTGTATTTCAGTATTGTTTTTTATTTAAGTTAAATATTTGTTCAGTGCATGAGCGACCATGACGAAAGCCTGCCTGGTACTCGCCAATTTTGTGTTCTAATTGTTCTTGTTTTCTCTGGAGAAGGCATGCTGAGACGATGTTGTAAGAGACTTGTAATAAGGAGATTCCTTTGTAATTGTTCACATCTGTTCTGCCTCCCTTCTTGTACAGCGGGCGGAGAAGAGCACATTTCCAGTTTTCCACAGTTTTTCTGTTTGCCAGATTTTCGTAACAATTTGCATAAGTACTGCAGTGAATTTTGTCCGAGGTTTTTCAATAGTTTCACGGTGATACCATCTTCACCGGATGTCCTGTTATTCTTTAGTTTGCGTATGTGCCTGTGGATTTCTTCCTGTGCTGTTGGTGGTGATTTTCAGTGGGTATAGATACAATTTTCCTTGGGGAATCTTGTGTCGCGTTTGGGGCAATTGAGGAGATCAGAGAAATAGTGTGCCAGCTCCTGACAATTCTCCTGATTGGTTAGCGCTAATCTCCCATTCCGCTTTCTGAAGTAAAGATTTTGATATGTATCCACAGATTTCTCTTGCGAAAGTCCTATAAAAGTCCCTCGTATTATAATTGCGGAAATTCTCCTCTATAGAGTCTAGTTGTTCCTTCATATACTTCCTCTTAGTTTGCCTGATAACCTTTGTGGTCTGTTTTCTAGTCACGTCAAAAGGCTGTTGACTTTCTGGAGATTTTTTAGTGTTGTACTCCTGAAATGCTCGTTTGCGTCGGAGCAATGCACTTTCGCATTCCGAGTCCCACCAAGGGTGTTTTGTGTACTTTTTCAATGGGATGAGTTCCTGTGCTTTTTGTGTAATTTTTTTTGTAATTTTTTCCCATGTATCTGCTTGTTCCTTTTCCCATTCCTCTGTTATGTTAGATTCCTTGATCTTTTTCGTGTCGAATTTCTGTAGATGTGTTTTCTTGTGATGAATTCTCCTGGGGTGAACTTGACTATGATTCGTGTTAGGTTGTGTTCTGAGACGATGTTCGCGCCTCTGCGGACTTGGACATCTTGGATGAGATTGCAACATGGTCCATCTGGAATTCTCCATCTGTTCTATAGGTGACATGATCTTCAGGTTATTCTGTTGGCATACTTCGATGAGTCTTTTGCCGTGAATTTGTGACCGGAGAATTTGCCTACGGTTTTCTGATGGATTTTTTTCTGTACCGATTTGTGCGTTAAAGTTGCCCAGTAAAATTTTAACGTCATCCTTTGAGACCTTTGCCATTACCTTTTCTAGTGTTGCCCAGAATTTCTTTGTAGACTTGGGGTTTTTCGTGTTGTCCCCATTTGTGGGGCATGTACGTTGATCATGGTGTATTTTTTATTGGCGTACTGTATGCGCATTGTCATTAGTCTATTGTTTAGGTAATTTCCTTAATAGAGTTAACTATCCCTTTGTGTACCACAAAGGCCATGCCCAGAAGCGGAACGCCCCTGGCGACTCGTTTGTCTGTCCTGCTTTTGAATATGCGATAGTACCCGTAGCCCACCGTGTCCTCATTCGTGATACGTGTTTCTTGTAGGGCAAGCACAAGTATCTTTTGCCGGGCAAGTTCTGAAATTAGGTTGTAAAATTTTCCTAATTGGATCAGCGTGTTGATATTGAAGGTGTCAATATATGTAGGTGTTTTGTGAGGTTCCCCAGAATCCGGCTGCCGTCTGTCGACGGGTGGATTGGTTACCTCTTGGGGTATTATTGTTATTACTTGCACGAGTCATGGTTGCTTATAAGCTTATAGGGTCCAGTGTTTCCACTGGGAGTTAGAACCAGGGATTGTTAGTTCCTGTAGCGTGGTGTACAGCTGCACCCTTTGGGTGAACAGACGCCAACCAGGTTACCGGTGTTTATATATATATATATATATATATATATATATATATATATATATATATATATATATATATATATATATATATATATATATATATATATATATATATCAATGCTTTTCTGAAGACTTCAGACAAGCAAGTCTGCATATTCCCAACAAACGGGACACAAGCGACCGGATGTAATCCCGGACTAATAGTATA
This sequence comes from Cosmopolites sordidus, assembly GCA_031761425.1. Classification (NCBI taxonomy): domain Eukaryota; kingdom Metazoa; phylum Arthropoda; class Insecta; order Coleoptera; family Curculionidae; genus Cosmopolites; species Cosmopolites sordidus. The sequence goes on along the minus strand of JARFXV010002374.1, from coordinate 72,297 downwards.
GCGCATTCTTCTATCCGCGAAACACTACGAACTAACAGTTAGTCTAAGGGTTAGCGATCATGCATATCCACGATGGATTGAGTTCGAAGAACTGCTATGCGAGTTTTTCAATTTGTCCAAGTTCAGATCACTATTTCTTTGAAACCGATTAATCGTTAATACGAAATTTGTTCGTTTGATGCGCCAGTTAACTTAATTCATACTAGATGATTCTTTTAAAAATACTTTTATTTCTGCAAAGGTTAAACCTAAGTCTTAAGTCTATGAAGTACATTCATAATATGTGTTCAGAAATAAAAATATGTTATTTAAATATTCTATGGACTGACTAGGAAATGGACAGGCCTACCGCGAGAAAAATATTTATCTTCGACCGTTTCAAATGGCGACGTCAATTTTCGTTATTAAATATTTATCAACCAGACAACATAATCAAGACTAAAAGGTACATTAGTAAAAATACATTTTTAAAATTTTTAAGTGCCGTATTGTTAAATATAACAGAATCATCTGGGTGATATAACTCATGCAAAAAATAGTGTTCAAACAACACACGCGATTTACTTGTTTCCATGATAGTGAATAGATGTTCTGGAGATAATAACTGTTCAAAATCGGCACACATTATTCTACTCAAGAGCATGTTTTCAAATTGCTAGTGGTAATATCAAACCCAGGCCTTTTCGATTATTTCCTAGTCCTTCTAATAAGAATTAATAATAAGATTCGAATTAATAATAAAATTCGAATAACAAGAATCTTGATAGTTCAATGGCATATAAATAATACTTGACAACATGAATATCATTTTTTAAATCATTTACTTTATCATACTTTTTTGCTCTCACCTATAGAAATATCAACGTAAACAAAAAATAAATGTGTAACATATTCTATAAACTGCACATACCCTATAAAATAGCTTGAACAATTCAATTTGGTATTGAGTATTGCATTTTTTTGTTTCCTAGCAGTGGCGGTTTTTGAGGAAAAACAGGTGGGCACGTATTACCAAATTTTGGATAGGGATAGGGAAATGCTTCGCAACCAAAACTTTTACATTTCATAGTATCATAGATACAGATTTTCATGATAGTGACATACTATTCTTGTCAATGTAAGTATCGTTGACATATACAAAAAATATATTTACTTTCTCTCGTTACTTTATATATTACAAATTACTATAATTTATTTTATAGTTTAGTTTTGAAAACGGGGGGAGAGTACCCTCCGAAACGTTAACGTTAAAAGTTTGTCAAATTTTGTATAACATTTTTATATCTTTAAAATTTTGTTCGTTAGGCAAATTTATTACAAAAAAGAATAACTGAGAAATTTGTCTCCGTTTGGTTTTTTGTTTTTACCCAGTGATTCTTTCTTTAAATAAGAACAGGTATTTTTAAAAAATTTTGAGTTTTAGATAGTGGCGAAAAACCCAAATAAAGGAAAAAAATATATGCACACGCCACAATCATTCAGTCATTACTTAGTATTCACATATTTAGACGTTAAGTTCCATCTGGTAGGGGCCGCATAGGGAAGACGCTTTTTCACGACGCTGTCCAGAAAAGTTGTCCTTTTGGATAATCGAGAAATTCGTCGGAATTGCAGAATTTCGTCTGCAATTCCATCTGCTGTGTGATTTTTTGGTATTAAAAAGTCCCAGAATCTCTCGTAATTTTCGCCATTTTTGACATATCTGATTATAAAAACCATCTGTATTTGAGTAGATGTATGGCTTGTTTCATCGGCCTGTATGGCAACATATTTTACTGTGTGAATTTCCGTTTTTAATAAATCGGGACAAACATGCAACATCCAACATCCAACATGCAACATGCAACATCCAGTAATTCGTTCTGAATTTGTTTGGAGATGCCTAGAAATCATTTATATTTAGAGTCTTTTAAATGAGCTTCAAAAATACTGTCTATTTCGGCCATCAAATTTACTAGCCCTCTGAAAATGCCAGGATTTTCTGAAGTGTAGGTTTCGTCATGCCCACATAAGGCAAGCTCAAATGCCCCACAAAATTTTGTACCGTCAAATAACTTAGACAATATGTAAGGATTGTTGTCAACACTTTTACTGTACTTTTTATCATACGGTTCTTATACTTCTTATCATACGGTTTTATTGAATGTACGTTTGTATGTTCGTTTTTGAGTAATATTAACCGTCCGTAATATCAATATCGGCCGTCCAAGATTTTTTATGGCAATTCGGTCCTCAAATGTTAATGTTACATTATTTCTATTCATATACTTCATCTTCACTATTGTAATCGTTCAAAACATTCACTCGAAAAGCCGAAAAGTGCGACGGCGAAAAACACCTTACTATTTAGAATAAGATAAGCGCCTAAGATATGACGTTATAAATGCGTTTAATCTCCGGGTTACTAACAAAGCGATACATTGCTGTCTTTGTTTTTTGCACCCGATAGCAAAGAAAACAGTAGCAGCACAAACTTGTCTGTGCCCAAAGGACGTGTCCTTTAATCGGTGGGATTCGGCAACCCGCGACCTATTTCGTTACAGCGAATGATATTATGGATGTTAGCATATATATAATACTACTATATTGCTAGCAAGGCCTGAATATCGGCGGAATCATTACGGTGCAGACATATATGCATCTGTTTCTCTCAATACTACTTTGAGTCTCGGCGCATGTCCGAGAATTGAGTATGCTTATGGACGTGCGTCAGTTTGCATATTTTTATGTTTTTGTGTCACGTTTATTTACCGCGATTTGTGCACAACGGGTCAAGTAGTAGAAAAAGACATAAAAGCATACGTTTGCTGCCTCACTTACTCCGTGACATCTCCCCTTGCATATATTAGCAATATAGTAGTATTATATTTATAGATGTTAGACTATAGAAGTGGCAAGAAGCGTGATCATAGACAGAACGGATTAATATAAAATCTGAAATTATTTTTTCCAGTTCATTTTTTAATTTTTTAGCTAGGGCACGTGCCCACGTGCCCTTATGGACCAACCACACTGTGTCCTAGTACAATATGGTTAACAAAGACACGTTAAAATATTTATATACAGGACAGATTTTATTGGTTGATTTAAAATATGTTTTCCCTCGGACGGAATGGCTAAAAATATGTAACATTTATTAAATAGATATACCGTCTCACAGTATACATATTTTACTACATTAAATTTTAAACTTTCTTAGTATTATAATCTTAGCTAAAATTGAAATGTCATATATCATTCCTAAAACACTAAGCAGAAATATATACTGAGAAATTCCTTAAACTATTCGTGCAGTTTTATCGCACCGTCATTAAAATTTAATAGAAAATCGAAGTATCAGGTTGACTGTGCATTATAAGATTTCAAGCGTAGCATGATAAGCAAAATCGTTTAAGCATACTCATTCGGTTTGTTTTCGTAGGTGAGACCAAACAACACGATTGATTGTGGTTAATAAGTGGTTTAAAAATAAATATAATGATTTTTGTTTATTCATATGTGTCAAGTAATGCAAGTTTGTTATTTCAGTGAGATGCGAATTTATCTTTTATCAAAATATTCTAAAAGATAAAGATGAAATTGTATAGTAAATCTTGACTGCAAATTATTTTATAAATTACAAATAATTGATAATTAATTACAAGTAATAAATTACAAAATTACAAGTTGTATAAATATAACAATTATATGATCAGCACAGTATTTAAAGAACATAATTCAAATTTGAATTTAGTAATGGTTTGCATTAGGGGTAACCATAGGTTACCTATGGTTGGAATACTACTATGCTATGGAATACTATAATTAGTATTCTTCGAATTTTAAAAACAGTGCCCACTACTGAAAATAATTTAACTTAATATTCCATAACCTATATTCTATTTAAATATATTGATATTTAAGGTGCTTAATATTCAATTAAAACATTCATTATAAGTATAGAAGAGTAAAGTATGGATATGTTTGAATATTAGACATAATATATATTAGACATAATATTAGACATAATGAATATTAGACATAATATATCTGTCTAATATGTTTGAATATTAGACAGATATTTTATTAGTTTGGAAAGCGTAACAGTGCATGCCACTAAGTCATTAATACTATTTACCTTGTTACCTTGGTCAGCGTTAGTTTAAAAAATCAATCTTTTCGATGATATAAAATCTGGAAGACCTGTTTACTTTGATAAAAATCTGTTGTTGGCAGACATTGAGGCTTATCCCAGAAAACGAATTATCCAAGAATTATATCCAAACCTTAAAACTTCATGCTCCCCAATACAAACCGGTGTATCGTAGAGCAACCTTCTACAGTCCACTTTTGCCAAGGTTAGGTAGAGATTCTCTTTTTCAATAAATTGTTACTTAAAATGAAAAAGGGATTCTATCCAATTCACGTCAGTAAATAACAGGGGTCGTTTAATAAGTCCTTAGAAAAAGACAGGAAAACAAATTATTTTATGTAGATTCTTTATTTTTTAACATGATCTCCTTTTAGCTCTATATACTTTTCCAAACGTTCCTACAAACTTTTTTAAGCTATCTAAAAAGTAAGATTTCAAAGGTCCTCAAAATAGGCATCTGTTTGTGCGATGACCTCCTCGTTCGATGTAAACGGTTGTTCGCTGAGCCATTTTTTTAAGTTCGGAAATAAAAAAAAATAATTTGAATTAGTTTTCTTGATTTTTTCGTTCAACCGGACCAATAACGATGCATAATACTCTCCAGTTATTGTTTTTCGTTTTTCCAAGTAATCAGTGTGAATGATTCCGCGTGCACCCCAAAAAACTGTGGCCATAACCTTGCCGGCCGATTTCACCGTCTTCACCTTTTTCGGAGCTGTTTGCCTTCAAAAACCCACTGTTTTGAATGCTCCTTTATCTCTGGAGTGTAGTAGTGTATCCATGTTTCGTCCACAGTTACGTATCGATGCAGAAATTCATCAGGATTGCTACAAACAACCGCCAAAACAGCCTCAGAGTCAACCACACGCAAACGCGGCACCCATCTTGCCGATTTTTTTTTTCACACTCGTGCAAAATTGAAAATACTTTGATTCATTGATCACTTAAAATCATGTCGTGGATTTTGTCAATCATTTCGGGAGTAGTCACTTCCACTGAACTTTCACTGAACGTCACGAATAAAAAGCACTATCTCTACCTTAGGCATTTTCTACTGGTTTTTCAAATCGTATGCCAGGTTTTCATACTTAGTGGTTTTCTCCAACTCGGTTTTTCTGATATTATAAGAGAGCGGCACTACGATGTCAATTATAAAAGCTCTTTTCTCCTTTTACTAATTAGAACAATGTCTAGTCTATTACAATCGACCGTTCGATCTGTTGTGATTTTTCTATCCCAGTATAGAATTGAATCAGATGATTCTAGTACGGGAGAAGGTGAGTAGTTATAATATTAAGCAAGTGCGTTATCTAAAAGGGTCCGGGTCGAGACATTGAGAGAACATCTCTTCACGTGTGCTCCGTGATCGGTTATTAGTAATCGGAAAAAATAACGCCGAAAGTAGTGATGGCGGACCCTAAGGGGTTTACGATCACGGAGGAGGCCTGCTTCCAGTCCTTTCGCGATGGAGTGCCTTCGCACAGACCTGGAGGGTCGGTTAAGATACGCCGTTGAAATGAACACGCTCGCGGCCGATGAGAACTATGATCTTCGAAAGAAGCTCATCGAATTCATTGATGACTTGAAAAAACTAGACTCCGAGAACCAGAGACTCAAGAAAAGCCTGGCAGAAAAATCCTTTTTTTTTAAAGTGTCGGTCGGACGTGAAAAAGAAAGAGAACAGCCAGTCGCGATGGACGAATCGGTCGCGATCGACGAGCCGGCTACGGATTCCGACGACGAGCGAGTGCCGCGAAACCAGCGTCGGAATCTACCGCTTCTAAACCAATCTTCAAGAAAGCGGTTCCTCCGAAGAAAGGCGCAACAACCGAAGCGGCTGGATCTTCAGAGCCGAAGAAAACTTCTAAAGTCCCACCAATAGTCCTCAGAATACGCTATTTTCGCTGCCAGAAATTCAGCCATTCGGCCAAGAAGTGTTATGCTAATCCCGCCTGTATAAAGTGCGCAGGTGAGCACTCAGCCAGGGAGTGCAAGAAGGATCGCGACACACCAGCAACTTGCTGCAACTGCGGGGGTTCGCATAGGGCGAACTTCCAAGGTTGTGAAGCGAGACCCAGTCGTGGCGTCTCTGTAAAGGCTGCAAAGTCTGCACAGAGAAGGCCTCTTGGGACCAATGTACTCAAGTCCCAAAATCATTCTCCTCCTGTTATACTTCCACCAACCTTCGTGTGGGGGTTCCAAAGGAACTCTGTTCCGATTAGGCCCGCTCCACAAGATTGTGGAGCAACTCGTAGCTCAGATACTGGGCCAATTTCAGGTCCAGTTGAGCGCAGCGCTCCAAGCTTCCATTGGAGCCTTTATCCCCAAATAAGTCCCCCTAATCTCCGTGTCAGAAAGCCTACGGGGCTTCTCGAGTTTTCGGCTTTCATAAGTTCCACACAAGCTAACCGCTATCGCTAATTCCCAGATCCCGATCCAAATGGCGGACCGATGACGACCGCTGGTAGTCGGTCCGGCATTGGTCGTGACCAAGCTCCTTTTTTCGATGGAGACAAGGTCCCATCCCACGTAACCTTCACAAAGTTTCTCTGGACTTTGTTGTTACCCTGTTTCTTAATAGTCGGACATTACCAAGGGGGAAATTTCGACACTTCCGGAGATAGCTAGAATTCCAAAAACATACAGACCCGCTTCGAGCAGTTGAATTTTAGATAGGCAGGAGCCACAGGCTAGCCTAAAAACCAGGGTGAAAAAGCAGAAACATTATGTTAAAGCGAGTACTTTAATGCAATTTGCTGATGTATAATTTCGCCCGCTGATTATGCTTTCCCAAATAAACATTAGGGGCAAGAACTGCACACCCACCGATAAAGTGTTCAATTGTTTTCCCCACTGTACCGTACTTCCTGTATACTCATGGTGTAGTATATGCCTTTCATAGTTTCGTGTTCTTACAACCTTATCTTGAATAGACGTCGCAAAATCTTCTGTTTCTAGCTACAACAGCCCATCGGTCAGCCATTTTAGAGACAATGGTATCATCCTCGAGTGACTTTGGATACCGTCCATGCAGTGACTGTTTTGTCCGATATTTTAATATACCTTTATTATTTTTATTTTTATTATGGAATCATCCATCAGAAAGGGGTATTTGCTTTTCTTGAAAAACAAAGCAAGCTGATTGCTTCCTCAATTGCTCCTGACTGCTCCTCGAGCACTGCAGCACGATACCGTTCCTCACAAATCCGTTTTCTATAAAAATTTTGAACATGAAAAAATAGAATAGATTAGGATTTTAATTAACTATTACCATTATCTCATATTACTTCATCATAATGTATTGTTTAATTGCTAATTATATAGTATTTTCAATAAAATTTAAAAATAATATATATATATATATATATATATATATATATATATATATATATATATATATATATATATATATATATATATATATATATAGTATTAGATTTTCTTTTCTGCGTCCAATGAGACAACAGTAGCTGAGTGTCATACACCCAACTTCTGGGTTCCACAATCTCATGTGGAACACACAACAACATCTGCGTCTCCACCTAAATGAGCATTTTGTTAGTTACTTGACTGCGGACGAACCCCACTAGCCCTTCATTGGAGGGCACATATTTCGTCTCTTGACGTTGAGACTCCTGGGATTGTCCAATCTTCCGATAGGGGTTACTGTCAAACTGACTGTGAAAATTATGTGATAATTATTCAGTATAATCTAGTAAATCATCATGGAAGGTTTAACATCAGAGCAGCACTTGTAAATTGTCGAAAAAAAAAACGAGCGAATTTACCACCAAGGTCATGTGATTTAACGCCTTTGGATTATTTTCTTTGAGATTATGTTAAATCTTTAGTCTATGCCGATAAATCAGCAACTAATGAAGGCTTGGAAGCCAACACAACTCGGACAATTGCGGACATAAGACCCTAATTGCTTGAAGAAGAGGTCAGAAATTGAATTAATAGAATAGACTTTGTCAGAAATAGCCGTGGCGGGAATTTGTCCGAATTTATTTTCAAGCATTAATGCTATATTTCACTTTAAATAAATAGTTTCAATAAATGTTCCCAAATCATTCCGGGTATCGATCCGTTCGTTCTGTGAATGGTCACTACGTTTTGCCAAAAATCTCATTCAGCATTTTCAAGTACTGTTCACCTCGAATCCAGCCGAGATGCATAGATCGTTGTAGTCGCTCTTATAAGCCGGCGGCTGCGCAAATTGTATTGGGTAGTTAGGTGCTGTTCGCGATGCCCGACTCCGCTCCCGGGCGTCCGTTAATTGATTTTTTCCGCTTCTTTATCTGGCTTGTCGTCTAGGCTGGATTCAACGTCGAAGTTATTTCTTTTATTGGTATATGCTTCGATGCAAAGTTGAAGCCTTAACCTTGTACGGATTCTGCATCTGCGGAAAATGGTTTCTCAATGTCTAGGATGGCCCTTGGACGTTCAGTATCTGTTTGTTTAAGGAGGCGAACTTCTTTTTTTCGCTATTCCGTTTTTAGGTTTTTAAATTCCACAAAATCGGATGCATTTTGTTGCTTAGCATCGACTGTATACTAACAGGTAGGATTATTTTTCTGTTCTGTCCAAATGCATTCTTGTTTCTCGATAATTAAAACTGCTGTTTTTAATCTCAAAATGTATTTCAATTATGATTCGTTTTCCCTCTCGCTATCCATCTCTCAATCGAATTTGCATCGTAGACGATTATTTCACACCCTTTTCCGACCAACTTATCGCGACTTCTACTTTTTTTACGGGCCTGGCTTTTGGTCGTCTTCCACCATCGTGGAATCGCTTATACCACTCGAACACACGCGTACAGGATAAGCAATTATCAGCGTAAACTTTTTTCAAAAATTTAAATGTTTCTGTAAAAGTTTTAACGAGTTTGATGCAAAATTTAATATTACTTTACTCTGCCGGGTTTGGTAGGTACTATCACTTTAAACGCTATAACTTGTCGATCTGTTGATCGATTTTAATGATAGCAGTCTCGTTTTATAGAGAAGATATACAGCTTTCTGATAATATATTGTTTCGATAGATGACGCTAGTAGTTTTCTTTAAATGTCAAAAGTTCCTTTATATTTCAACATACTGTGTAATACGAAACACGTATCTATCTCATCCTTAAACCCATTCAGAATAGCCTGAATCAACATGAGAAACTAATATTAATATATACCATCACGTTTATTTTATTTAGTACCATCAGAAAAATGGTCTTGCCAGAGGATTTATTTAATAATTCATCAAGCGTACTGCAACATGTATCATTACATCGTCAACGTATCGGAATCGTTGTGTTGGTGCTTTATTTCGGTGCAACGTATCGCCACTGTATGTATGACAATTGCCATGTATGACAATTAAATTAAAATTTGCTTTTTTTGGAATTTATTAACAACAGAGAAATCTTTCTACTATTCTCCTTTAGTTTTTTTGAAACATATTGATGATTCCATAAGGATAAATCGTGAGCCTTCTGAGAAAAAAATTGAAATAAATGAACTTTAGAGTTCAATCAACTTGTACTATCAATAAATAACAAAATATATTATTACTCTGGAAAATCAGATAAGAATTAATTAATAAAATCCACGAGGTTTAATTTAAGTGGATATGCTATCCATACTCACATATTGACTTGATTTGCTATTACTAGAGAATTTTTTTATTTCTAATGATAAAAGTGATAAATTTTCTTATCAAACGAAAATCATAATAATAAATTTTCTAATTCTGTTTACCGCCAAATTCCATTCAAACCAAAAAATGTAAAAATTACGTTACATTAATACAAAATTACTAATAAACAAAATTGCTTTTCCTATGATGAAATAACTAACTGTGTGATATATGTTTAACCAAAATACATGTACATTATTATTGACAAGTATACCAGAAATAATTATTAGCAGATTTTTCCGTTTAACTTTAATAATTTTTTCGGATACTACAAACATATAAAAATGTTTCATGTTAACTATGTGTTTCGAAGCAACAAACAATACTTTTGTTGCCGAATAAAGTAAACAAAATAATTATGTAGAAACTGATGTAAATAAAAGACATAATAAAGGACATTTGAAACTAATATTTTTCTTTATTGATAATATATCGTATGATAATATACATACATACGGTACATACAGTATTATACGGTTAAAACATTTTCGCTTGAGTTCTATTGATTAACTAAAATAATTTTTTGAAGCACTGTGTATATGTGCGTAATTATAATCAAATTCCTACTAAAAGAATGTGATTCCATCACTTCGCAAGTCAGATACTTTTCACACTATCTATAAAACTTCACATTATTGATAACTTTGCTATGATGGAATAAAAGTGATGAAAATAAAAGAATTTTGTGTCTTAGTTAAACACTTCATTTTTCATGGAACAACCATCGTGCAAATTGAAGAAAATTTAAAGGGTATTTAGGGGACTCTCCATCTTTTCATTTCATGATTGATAAGTGATTTACTGAGTATCGATGCGGCCGAAACAGCATGAGAGGCATTCTATGCTCAGGAAGGAGATGTCAGGAAGATAATTGGAGGTATTGTGGTATGGGGTGATATAGATCACCTTTACTATTCATGAGAAGCAACAAATAGTACAGCTATAATATGTTTCTATGTATAATAATATATTGCACAACCACATGTGATCAGAGTTTCTTTGAACTCTTTTGAAGAAATTCACGACAATCTAATGTCACCGTTAACCAGATTTATTGTTCATTTCCCTATTGAGCATGTTTGTGATATGATGAATAGAAGAGTGAGAAATTTTCGAAGGTATAAAGTACATGTAGTTTGGGATATTATACAGCAAGAACAAATCAATCAATCGATGCTAAGACTTGGAGTGTCTGTCGATAACTGAGGTATATAAAGACATTATGAATATATATTTTTTTTAAATCCTTGGTATTACTTTCCAATTTGTAATCGTTTACTCCTTGTTTTAGAACTTTTAGTTTATCAAAAATTGTTCAAATCTAACACCCTGAAAGTATGTTGCAATTTCTATGTGAGTTAGAACATTTAGGGCTATTGATACTGTTATGGTTTTACTTCTTATGTTCTTATTCTAATGTTATGGTATGTAACTGCATTAGATGAAAAATGAACTGGATTTTTCTTTGTTAATATTTATGTCATTGATATATAAGTAGTTGTTTCTCAAATTTCTAACCTCCAAATAAATTTTGGAATTTTTTTTTTAATTTTAAATTCATTACTGTCAAAAAATTTCTTGACTTGATCTCACGCAAAATAATTTTTTGATTTTTGTTAGGAATAATTTGATAAAATGTTTTTACGTTTTCTACATTAGGATGTTTGTTTAATTCTTGCATGTACCCGAATATTTGTGATAAATGATAACGACTGCTTCATCATTTGGAAAAAATTCTACTCCTGATACTAAATAAGTACTGATACTGATACTGATGATTATCTGTTTTTTACACAATCTAAAATTCAAATCCCCCAAAGCGTCTTGTGTTATAAGCATTGTGATTTCTCTAGTAACATTAATTATTGTAATGGCTTATAACTTATGATGTAACGATTTTGAATATTCCTCATTAAGAAGAAAACTACAGCAAAAGTACGCATTGGCATATACCAAACCTAACCAAACTTTTGGAATGTTGCGAATATCATTTCTCATATTTAGCTCTGCCCTTTCTTCTATTTCAAGGGTTTCTCTGATGTAGTTATAGTTTTCAATATTTGCTATTTCTTTAGTTTCTTTAAAATTAATTTTATGTCCTATTTGTAGTAGGTGCTGTAACAGAGCGAAAGTGGTTTGTTTGTTTTTTAAGTTGTTTTGATATTCCTGTATTATGGCCGGGATCCGTCTATTTGTTTGTCTTATGTTTGTAATTACTCCATGATTTTCTAGTCTGGATTTGTCCTTGGGGATCTTTAGAATATTTGATTCTTATCCGAATATATTCATCTTGTATAGATTGTCTGATCTATGGTAGCAAGACCTTTGGTGCGTATGGTTCTTGATCCTTTACTGTACTTCGTATCTGGGTTCCTTGGCTTTTTTTTTCTTGAATGTTTATTGAATGGCCTTCCCGATGCAGTTTTCTGAAATCCATTTTGTCTAAGAGCTGTGGAGCTGTGGTAGTTCCTTACTTCGTGTATCTGTTAGTGTCAATCGGAAGGATCAGTAAATTAAGGTGTTCACTACTGCTGGGATTTGAGATGTATGATGATGGGACTTAAGGTATCGATCAGTGTGAGTCGGCTTTCTATACACTGTGTGTTTGAGTATTTCAGAAGGTTGTCTTGTGAAGATGAGATCCAAAAACTGTAGTTTCCAGGCCTGTTCAACTTCCAGTGTGAAGTGCATTTCAATTTAGTTAGGGAGTTGTTCAGAACTTCGTTGCCATGAGGCCATATTATCAATATATTTTCTACGTGGCGTTCCAAAGTTTAGGATTAAAGGGAGCTTAGACTAATGCTTTTGTTTCGATATCTGTCATGAACAGGTTGGCTGTAATGGGTGATAGTGAGGTTAAGAGCATCGCTAACTTGTCTGTAGACCTATCGGGTGAAGGAAAATATGTGTTTAAGTAATGTCTGAATGATTGTGCGTGTTCATATATTTTTTTATTTTTTTGGGTTTTTCGCCACGATCTAAAACTCAAAAAAATATCAAAAATATCTGTTCTTATGTAAATAAAGAATGACCAGGTAATTAATTAACCAGTGATTCTTTATATAATATATATATATATATATATATATATATATATATATATATATATATATATATATATATATATATACAATATATACATACATATATATATATATATATATATATATATATATATATATATATATATATATATATATATATATATATATATATATATACATATATATATTATAAGAACAGATATTTTTGATATTTTTTTGAGTGTTAGATCGTGGCGAAAAACGCAAAGAAAGAAGAATATATGTGTTCTTCGGACAGTGTTCGGAGAGTTCACCCACATAACATATAGTGGAAAGTCTTCATTCGTTGAAATTAGGTCTAAAGCTTCGTCTATAGGGGTCTTGGATATAGCGGGACAATGTCCAGGCTTTCTAGTATGTCTACATCCTCCAGTTAGAAATTTTTAATTATCCTTGTCAAATGTTCTGAGTTCTGGACATAGGACTCGACGTGTTTAAGGGTTGGCTGCAGGATGCTAAATATTTTTCCAAATTGTATATTTGGATCTTTCGGAGAGCCGAAGACACTTACTATGGGCCTTAATAGGATTTTTGGTTTGTGGATTTTGGGTAGACCGTAAAGTTAAGGTCATCTGCATGATTTTTCCCTTGGAATTATTCTTTGTTCGGTATACGGTTCCAGTTTCAGAGCTTTAATTTTGCTTTTGGTTGTCTTTTCTATATACGTTGTCGGATCGCTATTACTGGTTTATATGTTTTGTTTAGTAAAATGTTCATCAGCTTTGCTATGTAGTCCTCAGTGTTCATTATGATTATTGCGTTTTCTTTATCTGCTACCAATGTACGTCGTGACTCTTCACAGAATGAACGGATCGACACCTGGAATGATTTAGAAACATTATCTACCATCCGCGAAAATATTAGATGTACCATATATATACACCTTTTGTGAATCAGACCTTAACGTGGTAAAGAAGTTTGAGTAGGCAGTAAAGCTTTGAGCTATGTCATCTGAAGCATAAGTTCCTGGGAGGGTCACTCCTGGTAAACGTTTCAAAATAGAGTTCCTAAAGGGCTTCGGAAGAAAGCACAGTCGTCTAGCACCATTTGGTGAACTTTTTCAATGTTATCGATAGTGGTTGCAGTTTTTTGCCCGAACGTTCATCGTTAGTCAAGCGGATGCGGTCACGTTTAAATTCAGCTGCCCAAAACTTCAAGGTGATAAACGACGATGTTGAGTCCTCGTAAACAGCAATATATCCAGTCCAACTGACTGGAAGTCCAACTTTACTCGAAGCGGATAACACTTGAAAATGCCATATGAGATTTTGGCGAAAACAAATGATTAAAATTATGGACAGATTCTTTAGAAACAAGAAAAGCTAAACAAGAAATTTTAATATATTATTGAATTTAATGGAAACAGATGATACTTGTAAAATTAAAAAATCAAATATAAAAATATAAATCATCTAAACTTACTAAAATTTAGCATAGAAAGGGTAAAAAGTATATATAATTGAAATTCTACCATAACTATATTCCAATCCGTTATTGGAAATTTATTATTAAAAACTAATCAGAATTGAAAGCAAATCAAATCAAAAGAGGTCCCATAATTCAAAATCAAAATTCAAACCCAATCTTACAAAACAAAACATTTAATGCAAAAATAGTTAAATTATTGAATAATTGTAATTAAATTAAAACATTAAATAATAAATTAATTAATTAAAATATTAAATAATCAGAATAAAATATACCCAAAATGAATTTATCCATACATTTGAAATAATAGATGCAATTTTAATATTTATTTAACTATATAATATTACATATAATTAAAAAAACTTGAGAAACAAGTATCAATCGGAAGAACTTTAGAAAATGCTAGTTCAATGCAAAAAATTGTTAGATTAACTCTCATATTTGGAATATATCAACTGTAGCCCCTTATTAATCAATCATTATAATTTATACCATAATTTAATACTAGGAGTAAGTCAGTTAAAGGTAATTATTCCCAAAACAAAGTTTCTTATAAAGAGCTAAGATCGGTCTCCTCTTCCTCTTCTTCTCTTTTCTCCTTCCCCTCTCCTTCCCTTCCCATCTCTCGCCCGGCATCCCCACTTGTGCCCTAGCCATCTAGCTCTCTACACTCTCACAACCTGAACAATGTTTGGTTTTTTTGTACAGTTCTTCTATTTCTCTATTTGTTCTTCTTATGGCAGTTTTAGTTATTCTTATGGCATTTCTCTAGTCGATCTTTAATCATATTTGCCATCACAAGATACGTCTTGCAGTGTAATTCCTCGGTAGTTGTTGCACTACTCCTTAGCTTCTTTTTAAGTAAGTAATTCAGGCTTCAAAAATACAACGTTTCAAAGATACAACCCAATGTATAACTATTTTTCCAAGAGAATTTAAATTTAAATTCAAATGCAAACAATAATGCGAAGAAAATAACCATCGAAAGATTTTCGATCAATATGCTTGAAGATCGCCAAATAGAAACCAAAAGTTATTTTACGTGAACCAGAGAACATTAAATCAGAATAAATCCGCACAGTTTTCTGAATTACTAGAAATATCATTTAATTCAGAATTATTAAACATTATATTCTAATTATAAAACATGAATCATAAATTAATTTTTTGATGATTTTCTAATTTTCTAAACATTTCAACAATAACACAAGTCAACAAACTTAGACTTTTTTAAGATAACATTGAAGACAATAGGTGTATATGAAATATTTTATAGTCCTAAATCCGAAGATGATAAGCTAATTACTGTAACAAGTAATTTTTTTGTTTTAGGGGGTCGGTGGTAGGGAAAAATAAGGAGACGAGATAATTTTACAATCTAGTATTTCAATTCTTCTATTGGAACCTTTGGTGTGAAACACTAAACTTGAAGATATTTACCACTAAACACCAAAACACTTTTTTGAACTGCTCGACGCTAATTAATTAACTTAATTTAAATAGATTAAATCATCTCCTGATGATGCTAACATAGTTAGCGACGTGTGCCGAGCAGTTCAAAAAAGTGTTTTGGTGTTTAGTGGTAAATTTCTTAAATTTTAATCTAGTATTTATTTAATATAAACATGTAAAACGTGTTATATCTATGTAAAGACATTACTGGGGATTATGTGATTAAAAACTATATTACATGAGATGTCATACATCGACAAAAAGTTTCATTTTTTCTTTCGTGTTCTGTAGTATCATCTCTTTTTAAATACCAACAGTAGTCGCCCAACATAGATGGGTTCGAGCGTCCCTGGTATCTTGCTGATCCTGGTATCACTTAATTCAGGAAATATTTCTTAGGTACTTGAAACCATTACCTTGTTAGTCTATGGCTTTGACAAGTTTTTTTTTATTAGTCCAAGCTTTGTATTAAGTGTATAAAGTATAGTATAAAAAGAGGAAAACAATTAACCTCAATGAAATTTACTTGTGTGGTTAACCTTTCCAATTTAAACTAAAAAGGGGGTCATTCTATAATCACTTAACACAGGGACACATATAAATACACAATTACCAGCAATAGATACCACAAGTTTTTCAAGACCACGATTCCTAGAATTAGTTTACTCCCTCCACTAATAACCTATTTTCAGTAAATTGTTTAGATTCTACAGAATTGTTAGGAGTTCTTAAAATAATTGAAACTATGAAGTTCAATTATAAATATAACAACTATATTCTTTTAGCGACGAAGGTATTGAAGGTCATAAGAAAGTCATTGAAGTAAAGTTCAAGATTCAAGTTCAAGAGTTTTTTGCTATTATGGAAAAAATAGATATATACCGTCAGAGATATCACCATCACCGTCATCAACTACTTCTTATTTCTATTTTATGCGAATATTTTTTGTTAATTGAGCCTTTTAATACAACGCAGATATCAGGTAAAATTCCTATTTACTATATAAACATTTATTCAGCAAGTATATTCAACAATTCTTAAATTATTTTGAACAAAAATTTCCTTAAACATGCATTCAAAATACAACCATTTCGGCGGAAAATACTATTTTATTTTTCTTAAAATTAGCAAGATTGCCAATTGTTAGGAAAATTCAGTTTTTTTTTGTCCCCGTGTTCTTTTATGTTATTATTTGACAATTTTATACACATATTTTTATAATCGTTAAGTTCCAAGAAACATGTTCTGAAAACAATCCTTCGAAAGAGGTGCGAAATACTATTTTAGCCAGTAATTTGTTAAGATGTATAATGAAATAATCTAAAATCAAGATAATAGACAATAACCAAATCTCAACAAGTCAAAACACAAGATATAATTGGAGATAAATATGAGCCTTCCACTGGTGTTTTTAAGTATATCATTTTATACCTTCAATCAGTGAACAAGTGTTTAAATGGCCATTAAAAATACGTCAGATAATGAGGCTGCGAAAGTCCAGAATAATATTTTTCTTTTTACAGGAAATAAGGGTAATTATATAATTTAGATTTCTATCTTATTTCATTGTTACTTAATTTTTTTAAATAATTGTTTATATTTATAAAAACATTCAAATATATTCTGAACATCATCAATTTGTTACTAATTATGCTTAAACTGTAAATGAATAAATCAAGGAATGAAGGAAAGAATGAATTAATACATTAATTATAATAGAAAATTTGTATATATGCGAGAGTTGTATAATAAGTACCTGATTTTGACAAGGAAAAAATTATGTGTAAAATGTATTTTATTTTTTAACGTATCACCTTTCAGTTCCATACACTTAGTCCAACGTTTTTCTATCTTTTGCATTCCCCTCTAAAAATACGATCTTCTTTGACGAAGATTGGCCTCGGAAACCCCACTGTTTGAACTGTTCTTTGGTCTCTGATCATCATTCATCTCTGAAATCATTCCGATTACGTTTTAACATCACTAAACATGGTTTTGAAGTTAACACTCGTGTGTTTTTATTATCAGTTGTGAGCAACCGCGGCACCCATCTTGCCGAGAGCTTTCTCATATTCAAATGAGTTGTTAAAATATTCTGCACCCGTTCAATTTGAGATGCCCACAGTCTCAGCAATCTCACGCACTTTCACTCTCCGATCGTTTATCACGATACAGTGGATTTTTTCAATCATTTCTAAAATGGTAACGGTAATGGTAACAAAAATGATGATACGGCCACATTTGAATTCAGGTGTCCAATATGTTATGGTTCATACGAAGGTGCAGAGTACCCATAAAATTTGCTAAGTTCCGTTTTAATCGCATCATTTGTTTTCTTTTTAAGCAAGTATTTTAAGCATTTTTCTATTCCAGTTTCCAGGCCAGGAACTTATTATAGAGCCCTCGTACCTTTAAAATATTTTTTTAGTCATAGTTTCTCTTAGTGTAAGCACCATTAATTGCCATATACAATATGCCTGATTAATGTTTCCAATTTATTTTTCGGATGTGACTTATATCCTGCCTAATTAATTTAAAAACAAGAACTAGGATAAAAAGATGTCTTTGAAAGAACTCTGGTCGTTTTTCAGGACTAAAATTTGTCAATATTTTTCAATATATCTTTGAATGACAAATCTAATGTTAAAAAAGTTCTTGTCTTCTAGTTCCAATCTGATATGCATTATAGATTAGACGTTTACTCAAATTCTTATGGGTATGACTATTTCATGTTCGTTTATAATAAATTTAGTAGTTTAGTATTAAAATATTTAGTTTTTTTTAAATTGATCGCAAATTTTGCTTACTCATATTCTTTCAATAAATATAGGTTCGGTGTCATTATCGGTGACTTGACAAAATATATTTCAACAATAAGTAGAAATTTAGAACTATATAACGCTTGATAATCTCATGATTACACAAAACTTTGTGCTCCACAAAATCACTCTCCTTCGACAAAGCAACTTTCGGAAATAAATGTATTAAAAATGGCTATTATGCCAATAACTTGCTGCTCACCCTGTATATCGGTTTCGAGAATTCCGCTCTTTTTGCTTCATGAAAACAATCAGTTTATTTAATTTTACTGTTTACTCAATTATTTTGTAACTCATTTTTTGGCTTTATTGCGATGGTTGTATACTTATAAAACACAGATTTATGTAATTCAAAAAGTTCCAACTGGAGTCAGTTGGACTCGTCTGTCGAAGCGGACCACACTTCACTTCACAGAATCAACGGATCGACACCTATCAATCAATGAGATTTTGCAGTAATATTTTCATCGTATGTATTTTAGGTTATATATATTTTCTTTTTTGTAGGACCCAGATTTGGAAAACGGCATATCCAGATTTTACTTACAGCATTTGGCACGGGTATAATGTTTTCTACTAAGGCGGTGCTTTCTCTTCTTCTGGTCGCCATGACAAAGAAACAGGAATCGTCGAATGATGAAAATATTCCTGTAAGTATGCATATATATATATATATATATATATATATATATATATATATATATATATATATATATATATATATCCATTTGACAATGCGTTATATAACTTTTCTTTCAGGTGTACCAGTGGACCAATACAGGTGTGATTATTTCATCAATATTATGGACCAGTATGTTTTTTCAACTGTTCTCTGGACATGTCGGAAAAGAATACGGTGCGAAATGGCTCATTCTGGGAGCTGCATCCATAAACACCGCAGCTTTTTTACTGATTCCTACGGCCGCTGCTATTGGTGGTTCAACAGGAGTGATAATTTGTAGGTTATGGCAAGGAGTAGCCCAAGGAAGCTATACACCTTTAACTGCATGTATAGGTGGTGCATGGATACCTGCTGAGGAAAGATCTAGAATGGGTTATATAGGAACAATAGGTAAATAAAGGCTTATTACGTATAAAATTATACATTTTTGTGAGAAAAATCCGATATTAGCTGTAAGCTCGTGAAGATTATTTATCATGCGATATAAGAATAAGTATACTGTATAAGTATATTAACGTTAAGACTCACAGTTATCTGTTTTTTAAACATTTTTCCAGGTATTACCAGCAGTATTATCTTGGCGACTATTTTAACGGGAATCATTGCTAACTCGTCAATAGGATGGCCTGGAGCAATCTATTTATTTGGTGGAATAAATGGCCTTTGGTGTATTTGTTGGTTTTTCTTCGGATGTAACAGACCAGCCATTCACTCATCCATAACTCCGGAAGAAAAGGAATATATTCAAACTTCATTAAAACAGGAAGAATTGGGTGTAAGTGTTGACATGTTTATTATAAAAACTTTATCGTTATTATCTAGGTCTCGATTGTTTTGATGAAAATTAGTTTCATTAACTATTACAATATATGTTTTTAGAATAATTTAAGTACCTTTTAATTATAATTCGAATTATAATACTGTTGATAATAGTCTAAATCAGATAAAGCCAAACTAAAACTATAAAATAGAAATGAAACTAAATAAAGAAACATTTTTTAATTCCAGAGGGTCCCTACCCCTTGGTTAAAAATATTTACCTCGATTTGCGTTTGGGGTATTATAGTTTCCCAAATAGGATCCAATTTCATATTAACAATGCTATCAACAGAAAATGCTATATTTGTTGCAAACGTAATGAAATTTGATGTGGAAAAGGTAAGTTAGAGATATAGTGCATTCTAAGCATTTTTAGTTAAAATTAGATTATTGCGACAATAGAGTTTTTCTTTCTTCAGAATGCTGTTATAAGTGCATTACCAACATTTCTTAGCTGTGCATGCGGAGTAGCCTTGGCGTTCCTTAGTGACTTTCTGATTACCCGAAAAATTTTAAGAGTGGTTAATGCCAGGAGAACTTTTCAACTGATAGGTATTTTTTAATGTAGTTTTATTAGCTTTAAATTTTAATATGTGGGAATGCTATTTTAGGTGTTACTGGTGCAGGAACAAGTCTAATTCTATCTTCGTGTATTCCCGTAGAATACGCATACTGGGTTGTTCCTATATTGTGCCTTGAAAGTTTCTTTACAATGACTTGTATGGTAGGAGGAAGCGATATTAGCGGATACGACTTGTCTCCAATGTTTGCATCTGTAATATACGGTGTAGCTGGTACTCTTTCTGATGCTGTTGGCCTTTTCGCACCACTCCTGATACAGTGGTTGGTACATGATGATGTAAGTAATTTCAATATTACTGAAATGTAGTATATTCGATTAGAAAGTAACATTTGAAGGTTTTGAATATTGGTCTCACTGAACCTCCTTCATAAGATAATATTTTGATAAAGAGGTAAAACAGTATCGAAAAAACCCTTCATTGCGTTATAGTTTTTATAACCATGTGCTAAATACTAAAAGTACTATGTAATATTTAATATATTACACTACTATATTAAGCTAATGGAATATTCGAACAAGAATGGTGATCGATATATCGAAATTATTGATGTATCGATCTATATCGATATTGATCCAAAAGTACCTTTTTTTACGTGGAAGTTTTGACTCTTCTCCATTTTGAAGTTAAAATATTACCATCTTTATAGGGTAAAAAATATGAGCGAGTTAATTCGTCAAAAAGTAGGTAACAAGCGCTCTCTAGGAACTGGGTTCAAACTAGTACCAAATTCGGATTTCTCATCTTTGAAAACCCAGCTACCCCGATTTTAAACTTGATATCTTCAATCGTTTTTAAATTATCTCAATTTTTCGAAAATTTAGTTTCACTTTCAAAACGTTGTATCTTTTTAATAAGTAACTAACATTTGCCAACACATTTATTGACTAAATCCTCTTATTTTGATCACCAGTTGCTCTATTGTGGATGAGTTATGGGGCACCCTGTATATAATCTATCCTTGGATATTAATATATATATATATATATATATATATATATATATATATATATATATATATATATATATATATATATACCAGCCCCATACATCCCTTGCGGATGTTTCGCCTCTTGACGTCCAGAGTCTTCAGGATACCGACATGCCACTTATTATTTAGCCACACGCTCAACCATTTCTGTTCTTTTTTTCATTTCCCTCTTTCAAGTCTCATCTTCTGGTTTTCTTATTATTCATACTTTTATACACTTTTTAAATAGAAAGTTTATTTTTACCCAGTTTTAAATGTTTTCGTTAAAAATTGCGACTGCTGTGAACAATTACAACAAAATACAGGCGTCATCTTCTCGTTTTCCTGTTGTTGGAAGTATCAATTATTAATTTCTATGAACTGTTGGTGTTTAATTTTAGTACTGTTTCAAGGATAATTCATAATTCGGTACAGATCGTTCTTTAATTTTCTATGTGTACTGTGGTTCAAATCAACTAATTTATTATACTTGTATATATTTCTTAAATAGAAAGTTTATTTTTATCCAGTTTTAAATATTTTCGTAACAAAATGGCTGACTAAAAATTGCGACTGCTGTGAACAATTACAACAAAATACAATATGGAGCATAATAATAAATTAATTATAAACAAACTCAGATCATGGAGTAGGGAAATATTAACGCTCTTAACCTTTTTTAAGAATACAATATTTATCTTAACTACGAATTATTAGATTAACTTTTACTGCTTAACGCTGACACACTCAATAGAATCAATTCCGATTGATTATGAATTTTTATAAGTTTCTAAGTGTAATTCTTATTTTAGTGTACTATTTTCTCATTCTTATATTTTGTAACCATCAGAAACTTCCCTGACAATAAATTGAAAAACTTTTTATTTATGTAAGACCTTATTTACTTTTCAGAGTAATGCTGCTGAATGGAGACTTGTATTCACAATCACTGCAGTTGTGGGTATATGTCCATCTATTATTTTTGCAATTTTTGCTAGTGATAAGCGTCAAAATTGGGGAGATTATCATGAAGAATCTGTCGATGAACGGAGATTAAGTATTAACAGCATCCGGCATGGAATAGGCAAAGTGTAAATTTAGATTATATATGTATTTATTATATTATATCATAATTTTGTATATAGTATAACTTATTTATATGTTCACGACTACATTTATTATTTTAAACATTTTTTCCCAAAAAATTAAACGCCAAAACAAATTAAATCGGAAACGTATTAGAAATCTGAATAAGTTAACGAAATATCTACTTAAATAATGTCGGTTAGCAATAACAATACAATTTTAAGAGATTTAGCACTAACACCAAATCACTTTTTTAAAACTTCTCTACGTACGTTTCGCCAACCATGTTAGCATCATTAGGAGATGATTTAATCTAATTCTAAAACTAAACTGTGTTCTACTTATATGATAACCCTACCTAATGAGCGTGTAAAAATCATGAACTGTGAAGCTTACTGTGCTTTACATTAATAACTGAAAAAGTTTACTGAACGGAATAGGTCGTTTATCTCGGTCCACGATTTGCTAACATTTTTCTATTTGAATGCTTTCATATGCATCCAAAGCCCTATTGTTATTTATACTTAAAATACTAACCAGTCTTAAATTACTAATATCTATATTGTGGCCATGTTCGATTGCATGTTGGGCAACACAAGATTTTTCATTCATCCCATATCTAATGTGGGCAATATGTTCTTTATATCTCGTTAATATTGATCTTTTTGTTGAATTGAATTTTTTGTTGAATTTCATATTGATCTACTTTATCCTTTGGATTACCCAGGACTTCTCTTAATTTATTATATGGTATGTATACAATCTTAATATCCACTTTTTTCAAAATTTTGTCTAGCTCTCGTGTTAATTGGGCATCAAACGGTATTAACATGAATTTATTTTTGTTCTGATCCTTTTCAAAAGTCGTCGAAAATTCTTTCAATACTTTTCTAAACTTATGTTTTCTAATTAATTTATCTATGTTCTTATTATAACCGTTCACATCGGATAACTCCCTATTAATTTTAATACTTGTTATAATTATCTTTGTTCAAAGAAAAATTGATTAATCTATTTACCATAACATTTAAACTAGCTATCTTATTTTAAAAGCTATGATTCGAATCGTTAGGAATGTATCTCGAAGTGGTGGTGTTTTTTCTAAAAATATTAAAATATAACCTATTTTTATTGTTTCTACTGACTAAAACAGGCAGAAATAGTATACTATCGTTGTTTTCGAGTATTCACGCATGAACTCGAAAACAACCAGTGCTGCTGAAGAATTTTTTTGCTTTCCCCTTCCTCTTTTTTAGTTTTCGTGCTATTGAAACCCTATGCAGGAGGTGAACCAGGAAAATGAGTTAAAGGAAAGAAACTGAATGGAACTAAAAAATGGTGTTTTGCTCTGAAAAATTATTTACTGTGGTAAATGCTGGAGGAGCGGGGCTCCAATACCCTCCCTCATAAGCCGCCACTGGTGGAAACAATAAAAATAGATTTTGATATTTTTAGAAAAAACACCACCCCTTCGATATACATTCTTAACGATTCGAATCATTAAATTAACCAATTTTCCTTTAAACAAAGAATTAAAATTAATTAGGGGGTATCCGAAGGGAACAACAATTTAGATATTAATATTTTAAGACTAGTTAAAAGTTTAAATAACAATAGGGTTTTGAATGAATTTGAAATCATTCAAATAGAGAAATGTAAGAAAATCATGAACCGAATAATGGACCAATTCCGTTCAGTCAAATTTTTCAATTATTAAAGTAAAGCTCAGTAAACTTCATGGTTGATGATTTTAAGATGCTTCATTGGGTAGGGTTATCATATAAACTTACATCCCCCTACGATCCATACTTTCATTCGATGTTTTAGGCGGGAACAGTTGGTACGCGACGTTATACAGCGTCGCCAGTTACATCGTAAGTAAATAATGACTTACTATAATTTTTCAATAAGCTTTTAATTCCTGTATGGTTATTGATGGATGAAGACGAAAAAACCAACCATCCGTATCAAAGAGAGCAGAAGCGATTGCGAAATTTATACAACAATTTATCGTCAGAAGAAAACTACGAAGTTCTCTATATTCATTCTTATGTGGAGTTTGGTTTGGTTCAGCTCGTCTTAAAGTCATCAAAAGGCAAAAAATCGAAATCATGCTGCAGGAAACTTTGGGCCAAGACACAGAAATAATTTAAAAAGACAATTTGAAAAATATTGAAGAGAAATTACCTCAGCAGGAAGAATAAGATGAAGACCTCACCCAATACTCTAGAGCTTAACCTTCACAAACAAGATGAGACTGGGAAACGACAACTACTGGTTTACCAGATTTTAACTTTATTGAGTTCACTAACTGTGTAAAGATAAATATCAATTATACCCCAAATCTTTTCAGATACCTTTTTACGGATAATATAATGAAATGTGTAGTCGATTGCTCAAATAATTACGGACCAGCTTTGACCACAACAAATATACCTAAGGCTAGAAACTCTCGAGGTGCGCAGTTTTGTCCTGTTGCCGTTGATGAAATGAAAAAGTTTTTTTACCTTATATGTACTACAGGGGCAAATTACAACTTCAAATATACGGCATTTTTTTGCTACGCTGATGTCTTGTATTTCCAATCGATATTTATTTATGTCATGTCGGGGAGAAGGTTTGAACAAATATAACGAGTTTTATATTGTTCAACTACATTTTCAAAGAAGAAAGAAAAATTTAACCATTTTTGGATATGCTGATTACCCAATTTCAGAGTGCCTATAGTCCAACAAAAGAGCTCTCCTTGGATTGCTGTTGGATTTTCGCCGAGGCTTGGTTTCAGAGTTTGAAAGAGTTGAAACCGTATCATAAGAATAAGAAAGTCAAGTATGGCATTAAATTTTATGAGTTGACAACTTCAGATGGTTACCTCCTAAACACCAAAATATACTGTGGTAATATAGAAAATTAAGACAAAGATTCTACGAAATTAGAATCTTTAGAGAGGTTAATGAAACCGTATCTTATGAAAGGACATGAATTATTTATGGAAAATCTTTATAATATCTATCGGCTTTCGGAAAAACTGCTTGCATTAAGAACCCATACTAATGGAACTCTACGAGATCGTAGATATCCGTACGGATACGGATACGGATAGATATCCGTAAAGGCAATTCCCGTGAATTCATCACAAAAAAGTTGAAAAAAGGTGATCATTTTTTTAAAAAAGGTGGTCATTTAACTGTCATATGTCAGGCATCCAAAGATGTGATCAGATGACGTCACTTATTCGACTCCCAGAAAAACCATTCGATGGTACAAAAAGGTAATATTTCACATGTTGGATATTACTATATGGAATACTTTCTATTTATACTGCAAATATGATTCTAAAACGTGCAGATCCATAGACTTTCGCGACAGCCTTATAAAACCTTTACTCGAATTTTCATATGATATTAAAAGGGAAAAAACTAATTCAACGTCCTAAACATGGCGATAGAAGGTAAGACAGCGCTTCGTATGAATTAAAATGCTCCAGAAGTCAAAGTCCATTAAAGGGCAACTGCCAAATCTAACAAGAAAAAAGTATTTTTGAAGTCGAGAATGTGTACAAAAAATGCTTGGTTTAAATAAACCACTTTTATGTCCAGTATCTTTTGAAGAGTGGCACCAAAGCATTACAAAATAGGTTTAACTTTTTTTTGTACTTCTTATGATTAGATATTTACTTTGTAATGATACATTACTTTGTAAGTTCAAAGTTCAATGGCAGCGGTGATTCTTAACATCCTCTGCATTGGGACAGGTCTTCCCGCTGCCGTAGGTAATTGCGTTTTGGTGCCCTGAAAATGAGAGCCATGTTTGAGGCGGTAACGATATGTTGAAGGATTGGATCCAACCCAATGGAAAAAGGACCCGTTAGATCAATTTCTCTGTCAACACAAGAAAACTTTAATGCTTTCTAAAATTAAAACCAGTAGTAGAAATAAATGGAAAATTCAAGAGATAAAAATTAAAAGAGAATGTATGATAAATAGCTGGCGGTGGATAAACGTGCAAACTGAAAAAATATTACGAGAGTTTTGTTCTCGCCTTTGGAAATTTTCTTTTTAAAAAAACACAAAAGCGACTTTAAACGTATTTATTGGAACTTGGTGACGTGCTTACTGCACTAAAAACAATTGTTGTCTTCGATTTACATCCAAAGTATTTATAAAAATAAAATGCTGATGAACTTTAAAAAACCTAATATTGCAGTTTTACAGGATATGCTTTTATCATTGATGCAATTTATTATATAGGGTGATTATAACTCCTCCTGCCTAAGATGAAAGTACAACCCTTTTAGTTGGAATTTCAAAGTTAAAATTCTATATTTTCAATAGACTCATCATTATTTATAATATTTTTTGATACCTTTCTTTTAGAATATTTATATAATAGAAAAATAATTGTTATAAGAATAAACAGATAAATCAAAATTGTCCAAACACTTGTTCTATTTGTATAGATAACGGATGACATCTGTTGAAGGTCTTCTTTTTGGCGATTGAGGCTGTATTGGATCTTATCGTTAGCCTTGAGGTTGATGAATTTGAAATCCAGGGATGGTGGATTGAATTTGGCTTCTTTCCGTTGGATGATAGACCAGTTTAAAACTCATACCCTGGAATGGTATGTTACCTGAAGTATAGCTCTCGAGATTGTTAGAGCCTATTTGAACTTTACATCCTGGTGGTGACTCTATAAGGTAAGAGCCGAAAAGAGGGATGGTTTCTTCTGATTTATGGTACATCGAATGGGCAAGGATTTCCATTGGTGTTGTCACAATCCATTTACCGTCGATAATTGGTGTAACCTGTACTTCTCGTAGCTCAATGTTAAACGAGTGGCATAAGGTACTATGTGACATATATTTTAATAGGCTCACTGCACAGGGGTTGTTAACTCCAACTGGTTTGCTAGAAGCATGTCTGCAGATATATTCATTCGAGGATGTTTCTAGACATTCATTATTTTGGTATGAATAAGATTTATCACTAAGTGCTAGATATGGTTCAGAAGGTATGTTGACTATGAAAGTATGGTTGCTCGGAACAGGTAGAGGGTAAATATGATAATATTGATATCTTTCTGTTTCCACTAATGGAAGCTCTAATAAAAACGTACTTTCATAACCTTTAGAATAGCATTTTATTTCGATTAACTTTTCAAATTTTAAAACATTTTGAAGTTCTGTTGTCAAAGGTAGTATTTTTGGATCTAAATAATTTTCAAGTTTTCTTATTTCTGACAAAAGTTCATTAGGATCAATAATTGAATTATGCAAAATATTAATTTTTGAAAAGGTAATTGCTGTTTCAACTTTATCTTGTAAATTATATATAATATAATATAATTAATAATGTATAATATAATTAATATAATTAATATGGGTATAAATTTGTAAATATTGACGATCATTGGTTTCGTGTATAGATACTTCTTTGATTGTTTGTTCAATTTGTGATATTCTTATTTGCAACTGCTCTTGCTATAATATTATTAAGAGCTTTCGTTAATAAAGTGAAGCGGTTTACTTCATCAATTCCTAATTTATTTTGATTGCTTTGTAGATTTTTAAATTTAGCTTCGATTATTTCTGCGTCCCTTTGATCAAGATTCTCTGTGATAAGAATTGTAATATTCTTGCTGATAGTCGTTAATATTTGCTAAGGCTGCTAGAAGAGTTTGTGATTGATCTTTTAGAGAGTGGAATTCGTCAACTATTGGTTTCATATCAAAATTTTGAATAAAAGTCCAATGATTTGATGTAATTTTTGCGATTCATTTCTTGAAGGGCAGCATTCCTGGATAGTTGTTAAGATTGTAGAATTTTACCTCTGCTGTTAGGACGGTGCAGGTCCATCTGCAACAAACGGTGTTATTTTAATTTCATTGATGTGCAGAACTTCCTTATTTTTTGTTTTCGGGTGTTCGATTTGAATTTTATGATTATTAAGATTTTTTTTTAAGATAAAAGGACCTAGATATTTCTTTTTCAGTTTTCCTGCTCGTGGATCTGTTTTTTTTGTAAACTTGAGAGCCTATTTGTGGATATATGTTCTTTTTCTTTTGATTGATTTTGTCAATTATTTTTTGTTTATATTGGTGGGTTTCTTCTGCGATTTTATCGTATAAAATTTTTGTGTTATTCTTATGATTATGAACGTATTAAGAATATACGTGCGAAGGAACAAGATTCATCGGATCTCTTGCTTTAGTATGTCCTAATACAAGTTCGCGAGGCGTGAAATTGGTACTAGAATGGTATTATTGTAAGCAATAACAGCATAACGCATTAAATTTGTAACATCAGAATGTGTGTCAGATTCCCTTAAAATCCTTAAATGTTCTATTAGTGTTGAATGTAAGCGATCAACGGGAGAGTTCGATTCGTGATGATAAGGCGTTGTGAAATGTATGTCTATGTTTATGAAAATTTTTTACTACTTCGTTTCAAAATTCGGTACCGTGGAACCGGAGTTGCCGTGGAACCGGTACCGTGGAACCGTAGGAGTTCTACGAATGAAAAATAAGTTATTAATTGTATTAACATGAAAAACCGTTTCCATGAGAAGGGAGAGCTTGGCCAAATTTTGAAAACTTATCTAAAAATGTTAAGAATTTATTTTTTCCTACCACTAACGTATCGATGTGTACTAGTTCAAAAGGTTTACTAGGCGTTTCTGTGAAGACTAATGGTTGTTTGTGTGGCTTTCGATTGTACTTGCTTCTTTAGCAAATTTCACACGCATTTATATAATTTGTTTCGTCGGTTTTGAGGGTTTTCCAATAGTAAATAGCCTTTAAAAATTTTACTGTTTCGTCTATTCCTCGGTGATTTGTTTTTCCTTCGTGTTTATGCTGTATTAAAAGTACTCTTTCGTCTTCTTCAATATTATTGACTAATTTAGTACATTCTATTAGTTTATAATTTCGAAAGTTTTCAACCATGCTACGATGAAGAAAAGGTTTAAGTTCTTTTGATTGAAAATAAATATAAGTTGGTTTTTCAGTCATTTTCCTTTAAGAAGTTTGTTATCCGTTGAGGGTTTGTCGGTAAAGTTATATAAATAAATTTGTGTCCATCGAAGTTTTTGCGTTCAATTTTTATATAGAGATCATAAGGAGATTTCTTTATTATAATTTGATTTGCTTTGTTGTTAATGATTTCATCTAATAAGGACATTGTCGTATAGTTTTGATCGGAATTTGTGGTATGTATAGTATGATCAGTGTTATACGCTTTTTCTATTGGTAATTGGGAAGTAGGAGGACGTATTTGTATATCTGAGATAATGTTAATCTTAGGTCGACTCGATTCTTCTATTTCCTTTTTTACTCGATCAATATCGTCTTGGTTTGCAGGACTCGATTCGATGATTTTTAGAAATTCTTCGATATCGTTATCGATATCACCTGGACAGTTATATGTCGAGAACCGTCAATTGCGTTTAGTTGGATCCGTGAAAGAGCATCCGCGTTAGTGTTTTGACTGCCCTTTTTGTATATGGTTTCGTAATCATATTTCTCTAACTTTAACCGCCAGCGAACTAACTAGCTCTGAGGCTCTTTTAGGTTAAAAAGCCATACTAGAGGTCGGTGGTCTGTGTATATCTTAAATTTTCTTCCGTATAAGTATGGTCTGAAATATTTGCATGACCATTCTATTCCCAAAAGTTCTTTTTCTATTGTTGAATAACGTTGTTCAGTCTCGTTTAGCGTCCTGGATGCAAAAGCGATTGGGAGATCATGAGGGGGGTTGCCTTGTGAAAGTACAGCTCCTAGAGCTATATTTGATGCGTCGGTTGTTAATACAAAGGGTTTGGAAAAGTCTGAATAATTTAGGATTGGAGCATTCATTAGAAGATTTTTAAGGTGATTGAAAGATTTTATAAAAGCAGGTGAATTAGTTTTGCATCTTTTTTTAAACAAAGGGTAAGAGGTTTGGCAATTTTTGCAAAATCTTTAATAAAACGACGGTAATAACCAGTCAGTCCTAAGAAAGATTTAATTTCTTTCCTGGTATTAGGTATAGGAAGTCTCTTTATCGCGTCTAATTTGTCCGGGTTTGACATAATGCCTTCGCTGGTAACTTTATGGCCTAGATAAGTAACTTCTTTATGAAAAAACGCACTCTTATCTAATTGGATCTTAAGGTTTGATTGCCTGAGACGGTTAAAAACTTCTCTTAGTCTATCGATGTGCTCTTGCAAAGATGTCAAGAATATAATAATGTCATCTAGATAGACTAAACAAATTTCGTTTTGAAGTCCGCGCATGTCGCCTGTGCGTTTTTTAACCCGAAAGGCATGTGACGAAATTCGTAATTCCCGGTGTCCGTAGAGACGGCTGTTTCTGAATATCAGCTGGATCCATTTCGACTTGATGAAAACCGTTTGTTAGATCTAAAGTGGTAAAGTATTGAGCTTTTCCCAGTCTGTCTAAAATGTCTGTTATTTAAGGAAATGGAAATTTTTGATCGATAGTTTTTTCATTTAATTTCCAGTAATCGATAACGAACCTTCATTTTCGTTTACCAGACGCATCTAATTTTTTTGGTACATTCCAAATAGAACTGCTCCAGGGTGAATTTGAATCTTGTATTATACCATTCTTTAACATTTTGGATATTTACGAATCTACCTCTTGTTTATATACATGGGGTATCTATAAGTTTGAGTAAAAATCGGTGTTTCATCGGTTAATTTTATTTGGTGCTTTATTTGGTTTGTGAAAGTTAGGGCTGTGTTCTCGCAATAAAAAATGTCACGATATTCGTAACAAAGTTTCCTAAGAGTTTTATATTTTTCATCATTGCAATGCTTTAGCCGGATATTTTTGAGATTTTGCTTTGCTAAATTGTCCATGCGTTGGTCGTATTCGCTGTTAGTTTCCATATTTTCGACAAAATGAACTTCTGTTTCTTCTATAATTTCGAAGGTTCGAAAATTTTAATTTCGATTGGATTTTCCCTTGAGTTCGTTATTATTGTATTTGCGCTGAAATTTTTGATGGTAACTAAAGATTCGGGAATTTCTGCCTGGCCAAAGTTCATATAACTTAGAATACCGATTCCGTTCGATTTATTTACAGGTATTTTTATGACTTGAGAACTACGGGGAGGTACGGAGAATTCAACTCCTTTAAAGACATTTTTCGAATTTTTATTACATTGATAGTACAAAGGTATAGTAGCCTTTTGTGATTGCAAACAGAAGTTTTTTAAATTAATGTTAGCGCCTATGTGCGTCAAAAAATCAATACCTAAAAGTCCATCAAATTTAGTAGAAAAATCGGAAGAGATAAAATTTATGATTTCCAGGATGGTTGAAAGAAGAAAATATTGGTATATTCATGACTTTTCCATGAGTAGATGTAGTGTGTGCTGTTTTTACAGTAAAGGTTTCTTGTTCAATGAAATTAGGAAATAATTGATATGCTATTTGTGGCTTAAAAAGTCTTCTACCGCTACCGGTGTCAATTAAAAATTTTGCATTTATTTCGGGTAAGAAAATTACTGGTAAATCGGCACTAGTATATGTGTTTAAATATATCAACTCGTTTGATTTATATTCGGGGCGTCCTGAACATTTTCATATTCTGACTGATAGAAATCGTCAGGGCAATTATCAATATCACCAATAGGATATTGATCATGCCAATTTTCGTTGTTTTCTGTATCATAATATTCATAATCCTCATAGTGATTGTTCGTATGATCGCTCGCTTCATGCCGATTCAAGGAATAATCGTTTCTTGGCAATGCTTGGTTTCCCGCAATTTCTCCATTATTGTTAGAAGGCTCAGTTGTTTGGTTAAACAATTATCGAACCATGTATTTTTGTTGATTCTGACCTAAATGTTGTGGTCGAATAACATGGAATCAGGCATTTCCGCTGGATGTATCCATCGGTTCGGGTTTGTTTGTTCGAACGACCGACGAAGTGGCTTGTCTTTTTACTCCGCGAAAATTATTTTGATTGTTATATTGCGGTCTAAAGTTATTAAAATTATTCTCTCTTGGGATGAATTTTGGTATATTTTGGTTAAAATTTGGGTTTCTTGGACCCCATTGTCCGAATCCTAAGAATTGCTGATTGTTGAAGCTGGGCCTTTGTGGTTATATCGGTGTATTGTAAGAATGACGTACAGGGCCGGGTGCGTTCGCAGTATAACGCGTGGGTGTATTATAAGCTCTTAAAGTTTGCATTGGAGGTGCTAAATTTATATTTGTTTTATTAATGTTTCCGCGGTTTTTATAATACAAAAAATTTTCTTCTTCCTCTGCAAAACTCATCGCTTCCTCTAGTGATTTTGGATTTTTCAACCGGACTACTAACTGCATGTTATAATCAAGGCCATTTATGAAAGTTTTAAGAACTATGTTTTCGTACTTAGAGATTTGTAAAAGTTATATTTCTCTATCTTCACTCATATTTATTTTAGAAAATAAAAGACTTCTTGAGTCTTGCAATTTTAAGCCGAATAATTGACGTGTTTCATTTTTTTTCTAGTTTTAACGTTATTATATCTTGGACAATGTAATCAATAGATCTGCGATCGGAAAATGTACTTATTATTGATGATCTAACAGTTCCCAACTATGTAGTTCTACTCGTGAGAACCACTAATCCACCTACTAATTTACTTAATATTGTGTGAAATAGACACACGTTGATGGGTGCATTTGCATTCGTTCTGTCTCTGTGGTTATTCAAAAAATTTTCAATCGTGTAATTTGTTTAAAGTTACCGTCAAAATTTGGAATATTTTCAGCTTGATAACGGATAAGAGCATAATTTGGAGTAGTCATTATGGTATTTTGTTCCTTATCTTTTAAACTAATATTATTAAGTAAACTATAAATGTCTTCCAGTTTAGGAAACAAAAAGTAATCAATATAAAATGGGCAAAAATTTAGGAAATGAAAATTAGGAAGCACTTACAGCAATAAGATGTAGTGGACCATTCCTTAAATCTAGTTTTCCCAATAAGATGAGCGATGTCTCTTCTCTAGGTTTCCTTATGTATGAGTTTCTCGGACGATGTTTGTTCCTTGAACTCGTGCCAATAGGACTTTAGGTAGATGCTTGTATCTTGTTCCCTAGCCTTGAGCCGTGTTGATTCACCAAGTTGTTCGATTTTATACGATTTGTGGCATAATCGTTGAAACGAACCGAATTCTTTTAATGTGCGATACACTATCGAATCCGTTGACACTATCCTAGCGACTGCGCCAGTTTTGTTCTCGCCTTTGGAAATTTTCTTTAAAAAAAACACAAAAGCGACTTTAAACGTATTTATTGGAACTTAGTAACGTGCGTACTGCACTAATAACAACAACTGCTGCCTTCGATTTACATTTAAAAGTATTTATAAAAATAAAATTCTGATGAACTTTAAAAAAGCTAATATTGCAGTTTTACAGGATATGCTTTTATCATTGATGCAATTTATTATATAGGGTAATTATAACTCGAGATAACTCAAGTGGGCGAAACAGTAAGGATACACAATCCAGTGAACATGACCTTAAATTGACATCACACGTAAATCATATGTATGTAATAAAATTTTACGTAAATATGACATAAAACTGACTCTCTTCATAATCGTAATATGATGTAATTTTATATGATAACATACTGACATATGTGTGACTCTTGTACCACATGACTGTGACCTAGATTTTACCTTTTTCTTATGTAATATTCATATCATACCGTAACGCAAAAATTAAGTGACTATTTTGACATGTCATTTTGACAAAGTTTGATGTAATGATTTGATGTTTTAATTTGACAATACTAATTAATATTTTTTTCCCTTATTTGGATTTTTCGCCATTATCTAAAACTCAAAAAATTTCAAAAATACCTGTTCTTATGTAAAGAAAGAATCACTGGGTAAAAAACAAAAAACTAAACGGAGACAAATTTCTTAGTGATTCTTATTTTGTAATAAATTTGCCTAACGAACAAAATTTTCAAGAAATAAAAATGTTATAAAAATTTTTACAAACTTAACGTTAACGTTTCGGAGGGTCCTCTCCCCCCATTTTCAAAGCTAAACTAAAAAATAAATTATATTAATTTATAATATATAAAGTAACGAATGAATGTAAATATTTTTTTTTGGGAATGTCAACGATTGACAACAATAGATTTTCATGACAGTGCCATTACCAGAAAAAAAAAAAAAATTTATATATATATATATATATATATATATATATATATATATATATATATATATATATATATATATATATATATATATATATATATATATATATATATATATAATAATTATTTGTTTAGATCGGTTTCGGTTGTAATTTGAGTCAACCACCATTATTTACGTTATGATTGAACGTTTGTTTGTAGAAAGAAAAATCCATTGAATTAAATATCAATAGTTTTACATTGCTTAAAATGACAAGTAATTCTGACAGTGATACATCAGTCACTCCTAGAAAAGCTAAATTAATCAAATAGATATATAGGTAATGTTTCCAGTGTGATTGTTTATTGTACTGATTGTGTATTCAAATATTTACATGTGTTTAATCGTATTCTTTACAATCGGGAACCATATTGAATTTAAATATACCAAAGTAATAGCAATACAGTTATTTTTATTTAAATTAATTATAGCGGTTTCTTTTAATCTTCTATATTTTGTTACCGATTCTTTTAATACCGTTTTGGAATTATTCCATTTGATTTTATGACCCGATTCCCATACGTATTGACAAATTCTAGATTTATTAAAATCGACCTTTCTAAGACGGGTTTTTCTCTATTTTACTTTAACATCTAACGGTCTAGATGTCTTACCTATATAGAATTTGCCACATTCGCAGGGAATTTTATAAACCACATATTTGGTATTTTGTTGTATATTGTTTAGTTTAGTCTTTGTTAATAGAGGTCTAAGAGTATTTTTTGTTTTAAATGTCGTTCTTATGTTATATTTATTTCCTACTCTTTTAATTGTGTCAGAAATACCGCAGATATAAGGAAACCTTCTTAGAAAGGGCGAAAAAGAATCACTGAGAAATTTGTCCCCGTTTGGTTTTTTTGTTTTTACCCAGTGATTCTTTCTTTACATAAAAACAGGTATTTTTAATATTTTTTGAGTTTTAGATAGTGGTGAAAAACCCAAATAAAGGAAAAAAATATAAAATGTTGCCAATATTTTATGTTCAGTTTGACAACTAGCTTTTAGCATTTTACAGTTTTTTACAGCCTTACAGTTTTTCATCGATTCCATAGCTTTCGTCACTTCATCCATCAGAATATCTGGTATTTATTATTCTGTTTACATTGCTGTCTTTGACTGATTCTGATCTTCATATAACTTTGTATAAAATCTTTTGATTACCTCTAGCCATTTTGTACGCACCTTGCACACTGTGCCAACATCACACGTTAAAGCAAACATTTGAGGCCTTTTATTTATCAGCTTGTGTTTAGCTTTGTTTGTTCCCCTTTTCCTTCCAGTATTTTTTTTACTAGCTGCATATTGAGACGTTTTCTCGCGAATTCTCATAATTTTACAAAGCTTAATGTACTTGACTTTGCAACACAGCAAAACAGTTCGACACAGCAATTTCAAAATTGCTACTCTTCTGCAGCAGCTTCCCAGAATCCACTTTGCCCTTCGACCTCACCATTCGTTCACGTTTTTTTTTGGGCAGTTTATTTATTTACAACGATCCATTGTAACATTCCTTCCTAAACACATTCTTTTAGTAACTGCAGAGGTAGAATTATCAGGTTTATATGGACCATCGGGTTGAACACCAGCATAGATCCCCATGTGGGAGGTGTAAAATTTCCTACTGAGTAATTTCTTTTCATTGAACTTATAGAAAATAGTACAAATTGCAGCAAGTTTATATACTTGCTTTATCTGATCTTTTGTTAGGCTATCATCAAATCGGAGATATTTTAATAAAAATACGGAACTGCGTTGAGCCATCGTACCAGGAAATATCTCATATCTCATACCATTTGAAGACTAATACTACTTCAGATATGTCCGTAATCCATGTTGAAGTTCAGCCAAATATAGCAAATCTGTCAGTGCCCTAATTTCTTTATATCTTGTATGTAACCGTTGTCTTTGTATGTAACCGAAATCTTTTCTATGTATAGGTTTGTGTTTTGAACTACAATATCTATGCAGCTTTTACATTATAAACTGCATTAAATTGGTGACACTGCATGTCACGCGTTTCCTATAACCCCTCGCAACTGAATGACTTTGTTTTCTTTGCGAATTTTAACATTTCGCTATGACATTGATTTTCTCCATTTAGCTCCATCTATACCATGATAATATAAGCGTCTATCAACAACAATATGTTCTTCGAGTTCATCTGTTTCTTGTTCGTTTTCTTTCGCTTCACTCAAAATTTTCTGTTTCCTGTTCCAAATTTCCAGAATCCGATCGTGATCGCTGAGATTCACAAAATTCGGATCTGCAATTGAATCATCGTCGGAATCATGATTTTCACTGTCCGTTGGAATTTCTTCATAAAGTTGAGTTAGCCTCTTTACTTCCTCTTCATATGGATCAATTTCAATATACTAAAACGTTTAACATACATCTGATTCTATAAATCATATTGTTAAAGTTTTAAAGAACTTATCTATTCATAACATGTAAAAACAATCAAACATTATTTTCCCTTCACTACACTACTCAATAATAATAGAAAAACACTACAAATGATATACAATTCCTTTATTTGACCTCGAACGGATCAGCTGGGGGAATCACCAAATTATTTAGTGGATCCCAATGCTCTAGGAATAGCATCAGTGTTTCCAAGAATTTTCATTTTATCGTAGACTTACAGACCCCATCCGTTGAACGGATGATTAAGAGAACATTTAAATAAAAAGCTGAATTTTTCTACCAATTGGTGACCTTGCCAATTGAAAATAAAATGTTTTTCGTGGAAATGGTTGCATGTTGGCTATTAACTTTTTGTTCAGTATAATGGAAAGAATTGTTGGTTAAATGTATTTTGATTACACACTATACAGAATGAGTTTCAAATTTTGTATACTGATTATTCGCAATTATTTAATACACTGAAAAGTGAAGATATCATAAAAGATAAGCAAAAAATTGGAAATATTTTGCGAGCTAGTAACATTAATGTGAATGATAATGAAGAAATCAGAGATACTAGTTAAAGACTGAAAAAGCAATAATAAAAAAAAATTAACATGAACATGAGAAAGATAAAAATGTTATCAATCTCGCCACTGCATATTTTACCTACAACAATTACTTAAAATACTGTAACTCAAAGGGTTAACTTTTGTTTCTTTTGGAAAGTCCAATATTTTTTTTTTTAATAATTTCCTAAACTTTTCCTATTAACTTATGTTTTCAATCAATCAATCTATAATGTTCTTATTTTAACCATTCACTGCAGCCACCACCTCCCTAATCAATTTTAATTCTTTGTTATAACTATCTTGGTTTAAAGGAAAATTAATTATTCTATTCAACTAGCCATTTTGTGATGGAAGCTATGGTTTTGATCGTTTTGAATGAATCTCGAAGTGTTCCAAAACATATCAAAATCTAGCCTATTTATTTTATTTCTGTTCGTTGAAATAGACTTGTACTAGAAGTTCACTTTCAATTTCATATATAAAAAATTATGATTTGGAAATTCTCATTTAAATTAACAAAATAATTTAACTGAGGGAGTCAAAAATTGATAGAAATTTATTTTAAATAAATTAATTGAGACTTACGTCTAAATGTTTAAAACGTTATATTTAAAAAATTGTATAACAATTGTTTCGACATACAGTGCCTTTTCAAATATAAAATTACAATGTAGTTTGTGTGTCAGTAGTGTGTCGAAATTTAGACGTATGTCTCAGTTCTGCTTCGACTTCGACTTATTCAGCCAGGTTTTTTAGTTAGCCCGGAGGCTCTTACTAGTTTTCAATGAAATTCAAACCCTAAGATGGGCGCTTTTTAAAGTTTTGAGGTCTCTAGCTGACCTTTGATCTGCCGGAATTTAAGATTCCGGCTGTCATTTAAGTTAATAGAAAGACAGGAAAGATAGTATTTCAATTATTAGAAGTCCTGGCGAACTTCTTGAGGTTAACAAGAAAGGAAAAGGAGCATATAAAAACAACGCTAGATTTCTATCTATTTTTATTTTTACTTCCGTCGGAAAATTCGACGGAGTTTTTCGCCGAATGGGGGGTCCGATCGATCGAAAGAGATCGATCGGCCGCCATCCGACGACGCCGGGGAGTGTGCATCATTCTGTTATTTATAGTCGAAGCGGCCTTACGCAAGCCAGGAACCGATGATTCGATTCCCTTCTGCTCGCCGCCCGTACAATGACATTGGGGATTTTTTGCGGCTCGATTTACCCGGGAGGTCCGGGTAAATTTTCCGGTATTTTCCGGACGAGCGGGTTTTCGCTTAGAGAAGCTTTTAGAACAAACTTCTCGTAAGCTTTTTCAAAGAATTGCGAAACCGTGGGTACTCCGGTTTCCGCGTGAATTTGGGTGTTCCGAACAAACCATGGAGCGTTGAGCGCCAAACGCAAGGTTTTGTTCTGAAGAACTTGTAACCTGTGCACCGAATGCGGTGACAGGAAGCGAAAATACACTATTAGACCGTATAGATATACGGATCTAATTAAAGTGTTATAAATATTTACTTTGATGCAAGGGTTTAGCTTGCTCGACCTGGAAATTAAGGGGTACGCGAGTTTGAAGATACCGTACCCCTTGCTTAGGGTTAGCTGGATTTGACTAGACCACTGAAGAGAGCGGTCGAAATGTAAGCCTAGATAGGTTGCTTTTTGCAACCACGGAATAGGCACTTTGTCAACCAGCAGTCTGGCCGCGCATTTTGGGCGCTTTCTGGTGAAGATGATCGCCTGGGTCTTTTTTGGATTGACCTGCAGACGCCAGAATTTAAGCCAGGAAACAGCAACGTTAAGTTGCTTTTGCAGTCGGTTATGAATAGCCGACGCGTGACGTGACGTGACAAAGAAGGCAGTGTCGTCTGCGAAAAATGCAGATCTAACGTCACTGAAGCAGGGAATTTTGGCTATGTACAGGTTGTACAAAGCCGGAGAAAGGGGTGAACCTTGCGGGACGCCCGACTCTATGGGCTTTCTCGTTGAAAGAGACGAATTAATCTTTACCTGAAAGGATCTGCCTGACAGGAAAGAGCGGATCAGTATGGTAAGGTCTTTTGGAAAACCTAATTCCATGGTCTTATAAATAAGACCACGGTGCCATACTTTGTCAAAGGCTTTGGAAATGTCGAGAAACACAGCGCCAACGCACTTTGTTAATCGAAAAGCCTGATGAATGTCGCCAGCAAGCCTTGCACATTGCTGCAGGGACGAATGTCCCTTTCGGAACCCGAATTGCTCGTTAGGTATGATACCTTTGCTGTCGGTGAAGTCATTTAGTGCGGAAAGAATGACCTTTTCGGCTATCTTGGAGAGATTATTCAGAAGGCTTATGGGCCTGAAATCAGAAGAGAGGTTCGCACCTCTCTTCTTCGGAATTACCGCTAAATTAGCGTGTTTCCAGGAAGTGGGAAAGTATTGCAAACGCAGAATGGAATTCACGATATTCGTGATTTCTGCGATTTGCTTACTGTGGAGCTTCCGGAGCTGCTTGACGGTGATACCGTCGCAGCCCGGAGCTTTATTTGGGGCGAAACTGCGAATGATAGCCACTACTGACTTTGGAGAGATCAGGTAATCCTGCAGATACGAAAGTTCAGGCTTGTCGGAAAGCCGCGCGTAAGCGCGGTCGACTACCTGTTCTTCCGCCTGCGCCTCGGTCAGCCTCGGACTGGTCATCTGAAGTCTGAAAGACTCCGCCAGCATTTCAGCTTTTTCCAAGTCGGAGACGGCGAAAGAAACGCCATCATCCGACTTCAAGGGGGGAATGTCCCGTTGGGACTTTCCCGCCAAGGACCTTGCCAGACGCCAGATCTGCCTCGGATTTGACGTGTCGACAGAGAAAAGAAGTGAATCCCACTTTTCCTCTCTGTACGACGCCATCGCCTCTCTGGCTTCTCTGATCGCCCGGTTTGCCCGACGTTTATCCTCGGGATCGAGGGTGGATCTGGCCAACCTGACCAGGCGATTTTTCGCCCGGAGCTGGTTTTTCAGATCCGTCGGAAGGTCGGAAGTTCGCTGAAGCTGGTCGACCGTCCGATGCTTCGTGGCAAGGCTGAAAGCCTCTTGGATATCCCTTGTCAGTTTACCGACAGCGAGATCGAGCGGCTTCGGGGAAGCAATGGTCGGGATCGGCTCCGTGGAGCGGAGATGGGCTCGGAAAACGTTCCAATCCGTGACTTTGGAAGTCAACTTGAACGGAGCGCCCGAGAGCCGGCCGTCCCCCAGTTCGAGGAGGACAGGAAGGTGGTCGGAGTCGAGCTCGTGCAGGACCGACGTGGCAATCGCTCTGGAGGAATTCTTCGTGATGAAGAAGTCTATAACCGATCCCGCGTGTTGCGGGTGGTTATAGGCGTAGTGGGTGGGCTCATCAGGAAAGGCGATGAGGCACCCGAGCGATTCGCACACGGTGCTTAGGGTGCTACCACGATCGTTCGTGGTTCTGCAACCCCAGCTGGTGTTGTGTGCGTTGAAATCGCCGCCGATGATGATGGCGGCATCTGTGTCAAATATTTTGGTGTAATCAGCCGGAACCAAAGGTTCACCGAAACGCTGATACACGGAATATAAGATGATAGGTCGGTCCTTGAGCTCGACAGTAATGGCAGTGGCTTCCAGAGTGGCAAGCTCTGGTTTAGGAAGTCTGAAATGCCGGATGTTTCTTTTCACAAGAATCAACGTGCCGCCACCACGGCCGTCGATTCTGTCATCCCTGTGAACTTTATAGTTCGGGATGCTGAAGCGGATAGAGGGTTTAAGAAATGTCTCCTGGATCAGGATGACATCGATGTTGTGCGCCGAAAGTACGTGAGCAAGTTCCTCCTTCTTGTCACGTACGGAGTTGGCGTTCCATGAAATTATTTTGAGGGAGTCCGGTTTAACGGACATTGTTCGGGAAGGCAGACGTTAATTGGGCCATTACTAGGCCCATAATCTGGCTGGTTAACTGGTTGACAATCTGACTTACGTCAGATTGAACCTGGTTAACTTTGGCTTGGGGTTGCGCCGTTTGGCGCTGAGATCCCCACACGAAGGTGGATGTGGGGATTTTCGCGGTTTTTGGCTGTGGAGCAGCCTTCTGGGCGCGCTGCGAGGACGAAGCCTTCGCAGTGCGGGGCGCGGGACGGGCCGTGCAGTTGCGGTAACTGGCGGTGTGATCACCGCCGCAGTTAGCGCACTTGGCCGGGGAGTCTTTCGATTTGGGGCAGTGCCTAGACCTGTGTTCGGCAGAGCATTTCACACATTTGGGGGGGGGGCATGGCACTTGCGTGCCGTGTGACCAAATTGTTGGCAGTTGAAACACTGACCAACTTGGTTCGAGGGCTTTTGGGTCTGGACTCGGATGGTCTGGTCCAGAAAATATTTGGTGTTGATGATGCCTTTTTCGGTCTTAGGCACCGTGATTTGGATAATAGCCAGAGGGCCTGATTTATTTGAGCAACGTTGGACGTTGGTGGGGTGATATCCCAAAGCCTCGAGTTCGGCTTTGACGTCCTCGATGGGGATACTCTCGAGGACGCCACGGAACAGAACGCGGAGATTGCGTTCATCGGGGGTCG
Organism: Cosmopolites sordidus; assembly: GCA_031761425.1. NCBI lineage: Eukaryota > Metazoa > Arthropoda > Insecta > Coleoptera > Curculionidae > Cosmopolites > Cosmopolites sordidus. The sequence continues at coordinate 29,802 of JARFXV010002374.1, read as the reverse complement.
TGTATGAATGATACGGGTACTTCCGATCATCAAGGAATTTGGTGAAATCCCGATGATCATTGGAAGTGGGCGGCTGGAACGAAACCCCCTTGGGTTTCGTCGTGGAGATGCCGTGGTTAATATTCAGCTGCTTGCACAGCCGAACGACTTGTTGATATGCCGCTTTGTCGTGAAGAACGACCGGCGGTACCCGGTATTTCTTGGCTGGCTGGTCTGAATTTCCGACGGAAGATGTCGGTTTCTGATTGGCCGCCGCGACAGGGACTTGAGTGGGTGGGGCTTGGGTCGGAGACCCGGATGCCCCGTCGGAACGGGTTCCCGCTGCCTGTGTCTTCGACAGTGCGGGAAAATGCACGTCGTCAACTGGCGGCGGGGAGGTTTTTCGCTTGCGCTTGGGCGCAGCGCGAAAACCCTCGGAATCGGAGGCCGAAGGTTGGCCTCCGAGTTCTGGTTGGGGAATATTCGCCTGGATTCCCAGGTTTTCTTCCTCCATCGCGGATTCCTCTTCGTCGGAATCCTCCTCTTGTGGCAGCGATGCTGACCGCTTCTTCCTGTGTCGTCGCTTCTTCTTTTCCGGCGCCGCCACGGGGGCTCCGGACGTCCCTGGGTTGGTCGGGACTTCCTTTTTCTGCTGGAGGCTCAGCATCTGCCTCAACAGCTCCTCAAACACGTCCGCTCTCTTCGACACTCGGCACAAGACTTTCTCAGTTCTGTTATTGTTAACAAATTATATCGAAAATCGCGTAAACATCATTCTCATCTCAGCCACACCCTCAATAAGTAACTGAACCCATCATTATACTCAGTTTCAGATTTGCTTAGGAATTTGGCTGAGAATGGTTAGGGCAAAGTGGCTTAAAACGGATGGCCCACCTAAAGCGGGTAAGCGCTTTTACACAGCTGCATTAAACATTAGGGTTAAAGTGTGCGTGCGCCGCAAGTAACTGAATTTACATTAGTTTCGATCAGTTCCGATCGGGTGCCGAGGTCGCGTATTAGCTACATATTTACTTAACAGTAACAAAATATTTTCGGTAGTTTTATTTAAAGTGACTTCTGAGTTAAGTTCAAGTGACTGAGTGACTTCAAGTTAAGTGACTTCTGATTAGTGAAAAATCTTTATAGCTTTTCTATTGTTAGTATTAACGTATCATTTTAGTACTAATTAAAAAAAAATTGAGATAAGATAAATGTCGGCATATTTTTACTTTGATTTTGAAGTTATTATTACTTAAAATAATGTGCTAGAGGACAAAGCATGTAGGGTAAAGCTGATACCGGTCTACTTTGGCTAGATATAGATATATATATATATATATATATATATATATATATATATATATATATATATATTAAAGATCGTGGGATCTTTTCAGATGGTGAATAAATATAAGCGGGAAACGGAGCAGGCTTTGCGGAGTGAGAACACTATGAAACTGACGATGAATGAAGCTAAGAAAACTTCGGTTTCCGCTGCAGCGAAGAAGTATGGCATCACGTTGTCCCCTTTACAAAGACATTTAAAAATGGGTGTTGTAAGAGAAATCTCGGGAGATACCAGAGAGTGTTTAATGATGCTCAAGAAAGTGAATTGCTGGAATATGTCTTCCATGTCGATGATCTTTTCTATGGTCTGACTAAAACAGAATTCTTAGAATTAGTATACCAGTACGTATAAAAGAATAATATTACAAATCCCTTTAAAAATGGTCGTGCAGGGAATGACTGGTATTTCGGATTTATGAGCCGACATCCGAAATTGACTATTAGACGGCCAGAACCAACTTTTATTGCCTGAGCGCGTGGTTTTAATAAGCCACAAGTGGAAAGATTTTATAATTTAATAGAAAAAGAAGTGGACAAACATACTATTGACGCAAGCCGGATATTCAGACTACAAGTAACAAGCCTCCAAAAATTTTGACCGGAACTGGGAAAAAACAAGTTGGCGCAATTTCGACTATTGAAAGAGGAAATCTCACATCTGCTGCTGTAATGCGGCTGGACCTTTCACACCTCCATTGTTCATTTTTGGAAGAAAAAAATGGTTGGTAGATTATTGGATGGTGCTCCTCCTGGCGCCAATACCACTTGTACGGGCAATGGGTGGATCAACAGACCTACATTTTTAGAATTGCTTCATCACTTTGTTGATGGTACAAGTCCAACTTCGGAAAGGAACGTTATTTTGATCATGGATAATCATGAATCCCATAGACATCTTGGGGCATTAGAATATGCCTCTGAAAATAACGAGATTTTCATTTCGCTTCCTCCTCACAAAACACATCGCGTGCAACAAATAATTTCCCAATCGCCCAAGGGTCGCGAGACTCTTTGGTTAAGCATGTATGAGAGCAGCAAGTGCACAGAATGCTATAAGCGGATTCATATCTATTGAAATATGGCCTATTAATCGCCATATATTTGATGAGTCAGACTTTTTGCCATCAAATTTTACAGACCAACCTGAACCACCTAAATCAGGGGATCTGTTGTACCTTGTCCTTTGACCTCACCTTTTCTCCATTTCTGTAGCTTGATGCCTGCAGATAGTCAATTAGTACATGATAATTCTGCGTTAGGCACTCTAAAAGATGTAGATGTAGCAGCATATAATCCACTTTTAGGGAAAGAAATCTCAACTAAAATAGATTGAATTGCATGTCCTACGCATCGACACCTCTGATACGAGTAAAACCTATAGATATTGGACCGACACCTAATTGAAACTAAAAATTGTTTTAAAACCAAAATTCAAAGAGCTGAAGTGTTAACCAGTATGCCAATAAAAGAATAGTAAAGGGAGAAGGAAGAAAAATAAACGTGTTGAAACAAAATCTGATGAAAAGAAAAGGAATATGAAAGACCGTATTTTTGCAAGCAAGAAGTTGGAGGTTCAAAAAATAATTAAACATGTTCCTACCACATGTAGAAGCAGAATAAAGAAAATTCTATAACAAAAAAACGCAAAAAGAAACCAACGAACAGCATGTTTGCATTATTTGTTGTGATTTTTATGTAGAACCACCTGAAGAAGACTAGGTTGAATGTGGAGACTGTGGCGAAGGTTGTACTCACGAAGGTTGTACTGATTATTCTGGTGTAGGTTCATATTTTTGCGATTTATGCCACGGATAAAGCTTCTTCTTAATTAAACAATTAATTTATCATCCTAAAGTTTGGTTAAAAAAATTTCTGATTATTTACAAAAAAACTCTTGTTGATTTTTATTAAAATTTTGAGAAAAAAGTCTACTTAACATGTTGCTATATTTATATGATTGATCTCGACACTATTACTATTGTTTGATTAAATAAGACTGAAATTAATTAGTTAGTTTTGTAGGATTAGTATTAAATAAAAACTATTTTTAACACTAAGACTGCATACTGCGATTCCCGCCAAAATGTTAGAAATGGCACAATGGTTAAATATGGTTAATTGGAAAATTAGTTTGCTCAAGGAGCTCAAGGCGCCCCTATAGGCCCCCATTCGGACAAAGCGGGTTTTAGAAAAGTTTTTTATTATTGTTATTCTATAAATACTCTATAAATACATTTTTATAAATATAATATAATTATTTTCTAAATACAAAATGTTTATAAATGTTGTTTTATTTTCAAGTTCAATAAATATCCTATCAAATGTTAAAAATCCTAACGTATTTGACTAAAATTCTTGTTTTTTTGAACCCTCAACGTTAGCTTACCGGCTTTAGTCCATCCTCCCCTAAGTGTCAATAGTGTCATTGTAGTTTGGTATTTGAAAAAGGCAGTGTGTGTCCAAACAATTGTTATACAATTTTTTAAATATAGTAAAAATGTCTCAGGTCTTTCATTGTTTACAAATATTATCGAAAACCACATAAACATCATCCCCATCTCAGCCCAACCTCAAAAAGTAACTAAACCCATCATTATCCTCAGTTTCAGATTTGCTTATGAATTTGGCTGAGAATGGTTACACTGGATTGCTCATTACCGTTCCTGCTTGTTGTTCGTAGCATATATATTATTGAACTGGATGCTATTTTGTTTCATACATAATCTTGCTAGATAGATATACTCTAAAAGAATCTTGTATCTGAAACATTCAACTGGTATTCAATTTGATAGATTTCAAATTCTTTTGCTAAACATTTTACCAAATTATTGATAAATTAATTGCTGATACAATTGTTCTCATAGACTCCTGGTTTATGAATTTTTGTGCAGGTAAGGTAAGGTCTTGGCACTTTTGGATTAGTATTTTGGAATTTGTTTTTGAGAGAAGATGAAATAGGTTGTTATAAGATTTTAATGTATTTCCGACTTGATTAACCATTTTTGATAAAGGATTGTTATTTCATTCTATTCAATCGTCACTAATAATCAGATTTATCTTGATCAAAATGAGATCACGGTTCATGATTTTTTCTGGTTTCGTTAACTGCGATTGACATAAACATCACATATATTAGTTTAAAATTAGATTGAATCACTCCTGGTGATGCTACTATTGTTAGCGAAACCCGCGTCGAGAAATGAAATGAACTGGTTTGATAAATATCTTTCAGTTTAGTATTTTACACCGAAGTGCCAATGGAATAATTGGTAGAATACTAATTAATTAAACGGTTAATAGTTTGAATAGTCCTTCTAATAGATAGGTTCAAGGGCATTTTACAATTTATTTCAGAAAAATATTTTTTTTTACAGAAAAATAAATTAAATAAAGTTTAAAAAAATAGGTTTTCCAGTTGCTTTATCTTTTGTAGATCGTTCAAATCATTGACAAGGAGTTTAAGATATGGCGTTAGTGATTATGGAAAAATGTACTACAAATATGTTTAGTTGATAGAACAATAGAACATAAATGATCTCATTGTATGTCTTTGTCTATTCTATTATAGGTTTGTGTCTATTATATGCCTTCGTCTTCAAAAATATTTTGAAACTGAACAAGCCAATGCGAATCATCGTAATGCTTTGAAAGTTTAACTAATTTTATAGATGGCATACTATAAATATGGAAGAGGGTTGACTGGTAAAAAGTGTCAGAAAAAAAGCATGACCTAGCAAAATGAGCAATGCAAGGCGAACTGGTATAGCGAAAATGTATTGGATAGTTACATGGGAAATTAACTGGTTAATACTTACTTAGTTAACTAGTTAACTAGTAACTATATAAACTTTTAATTCATTAGTTTATCAAATATAATCCAATTCAATTAAAACTTATTTTAGATTCTATATCAATATTTTTCGTTGTTATTTCTGATGGCAATTTATATTACTCTTTATCTATATTAATTTTTAAATGTATTTCATTTTAAAAATAAATATTAAGTCAAATGTTTTTGGTATATGAACGACTGTACTTGATAATTATTAATTACTACACTAAATTATTTTATTATTCATCGAGATATGGAAAACTTCTAGTATTAAAAGAATTATTATGTTTATATCAATTGTATTAAAGTTTTTTCATGATAAACATTTATTATTTATATTACAATTTATTTTGTAGTTTATTTTAAAAATGTTACGTAATTTTGAGTGTTGAAGAGGTATCCTTGTTACAACGCTACTCCAAATCATTATTTTGTCTGAATATGATAAACTGTTCATCAATTCAAACTGTTTATCAATTACATATGCATATACATTTTAATAGTTGTTTATGAAATGTGCGAAAACAATAATATTCTATATAATCAGCAGTAATTCTTAAAAATATAATTAAATATATAATAGTTAATTAAATATTATAAAATATCAAACGTTTTGTAAAAACAAAGCGATATATTTAAAACATAAAAAAAACTACTAAAAATATATAAACTATATACAACTACAGTACAAGTACAGTAGATAAATTGACAATAGTAAACGATGGCCGTAATATATTTAACTGAGGTAACCATACTTTTTTTAAGATTTATATCTAAATTTTCAGTACATTTAAAATAATTAAGATTTAAAGTATCAATTTTCACTATATTTAAAACTAACTAAAATTCAAAGTATTAAGAAAAACTCAATGTTCGTATTTGAAAAAATCACTGTGAGTCGAGCAATTGTATTTGCAAAATGCAAAAGTTTTAAATATAGCGGAAACTGAAATACAAATCATAGTTCTGATCATGGTTGTGGCATTTTATTGATGGAAATTCATAATAAATTGTATAAATAAAACAAAGTTGCCTAATTTCCACTTATATTTTTCTCTAAAACACATTCACATTCTTTGTCAACCATCTGAAGGAGCTGTAGTGTAACGAAATGCGTTATGTTTTGAGAAAAATATAAGTGAAAATTAGACAACTTTGTTTTATTTATACAAATCTTAGTTATTTTACTTAACAATAATGGTTTTCTTCAAAAATGTTTATTAACTACTAGGATTACAATAAATAGTATAAACAATTATATAAAGACAAATAAAACAATTGTTACAACTTCGACATTCTACAACGACTTAAGATATTAATTTATGTAAAAAAACTGCTGATGATGCTGGGTAGCGCTTGTTCTGGAACGTTCGTCTCGTGGGAAAAACAATACGTGACTTAACGTGCCGACAATGCTACTCTCGTTCAAGACAAAGGTGCATCTGTGGTTATGGTTGCAATAGTTAAAAGCCGATTTCTTCCATCGGATCGGGTTGACCTTTGTAACTTGATTTTTTTTTCAACTTTCTGACTAAGATAATTCCGATTATTATAAATTTATGAATCTATATGGTCTAGAGCTCTAGCGATTCACGTAAATGATAGCTGAAAACGATAGATTTTTCTCTTTTCTTCATATTACTTGTCCTTGGTATGAGTATTTTCTTCAATAGGATTTAAGGGGAATATTGACCAGGAAAGTGCCGTTGTTTGGAATAGACAAAATTCTATTTTGTCTATTTTGTTAGCCTGGTTTTTAAGTTAGCCTTTTGGCCCTTACTTATTTGGTATTATTTTGACCCACGATTGGGGTTCTAAGATTTTTGGGGGTCTCTAGTTGACCCATGAAATGTCGGAGTCTATGGTCCCGGAGGACGAAGGTCCGACTGTTCTGTGTGCAGATTTTCAATGAAGTCCAGGCGAACTTCAGGAGGTTAATTTGAAAACCGATGAAGTCATCGGTATTTGTTTGCTAATTTCTGGCGATGCCGGGCCGACGCTGCGCATAGATGCAGACGCCGGGCCGACATTGACAGAAACGCCGATTATCTGACCGGCCGCGGAAAAGAAGGTTAGACTTACTCGAGTCGGGAAACGAGATGGTTTCGTAACCCGGGTCTCGATACCGGAATTTTGGGGACGATGGTATCGGAGTGTTGCCCTGTGGCTAGGGCAGGAGGTCTGATAATTCTCGTAGCAGTGGATTGCTACCTCGCGAAGCTGTGAGTTTCAGCTACGCGAGTGTTGTTTGATGGAAGTTTGTGATCGGAGGCACATCGGCCTCACGATGGATTTGATTATTTCTGACGAACCAAGGTGCGTCTAGGGCCACACGCAATGCCTTGTTCTGGAATGTTTGGAGTTTCTTGATCGAGGTGCGAACAAGAAACCTATAGTACGTTTGGAAACCGTACAGAACTACTGATCTAACAAAGATTTTGTAGATCATGACTTTGTTTTTTGGAGCGAGTTTGTTCACTCTGCATGAAAGTGGGTATAGCAGCTTGATGATGCCGCACCCCTTGCACATGGCTTGCTGGATTTGACTGGACCAAGAAAGATGTCGGTCGAAATGGAGACCTAGATAGGTTGCTTTTTGCAACCATGGAATTGGAACTTTGTCCACCAGTAGCCTGTATTCTCTGATGTAGCGTTTTCTGGTGAAGAATGGTGAAGCGATGAAGAATCTGGTGAAAAAAGAATGGTCTTTTGGGGTTGACTTGCAGGCGCCAGAATTTAAGCCAGCGGATCCTGGAGTTTATTGTGGATTGCGGAAGTTTTGGGGGACGCTACAAAGAAAGCTGTGTCGTCTGCGAAGAATGCAGATTTTACAATTTTCGGGCGTGGAATGCCAGCCATGTAGATGTTGAACAGGGCTGGTGCTAGAGGGGAGCCTTGCGGGACGCCCGCTTTTATGGGTTTCCTCGTAGATAAAGAGGAGTTTATACTGACCTGGAACAACCTGTTTTCCAGGAAAGAACGGATTAATAGGGTGAGATCTCGGGGAAATCCGAGTTTGATTGTTTTGAAGATGAGACCATCATGCCAAACCTTGTCGAAGGCTTTGGAAATGTCGGGGAAGAAAGCTCCGAGATGCCATTTTTTCTCGAGCGAAGCGTGAATTTGGTTGGCCAACCTGGTCGATTGGTGGATGGCGGAAAGACCTTTCCTGAACCCGAATTGTTCATTGGGAATGATCTTTTTGGAGTCTGTGAAGCTGTTGAGTGCTTCGAGGGTGGTTTTTTCAGCGATTTTTGAAAGAGCGCTGAGGAGACTGATCGGTCTGAAGTCAGATGGGCTTTGGCTGTTGTGCTTTTTAGGAATCACGGCTAGAATGGCGTTCTTCCATGAGCTTGGAAAACTTGCAGTCGCAGGATGGAGTTCACGATGTTTATGATTTCCGTGATCTGCTTGCTCGGAAGTTTTTGGAGTTGCCTTGCCGTGATGCCGTCACAGCCGGTGGTTTTTCTGGGGGCAAAGCTTTTTATGATAGCTGAGATTGAGCGGGGCGAAGCGAGATGGTTTTGCAGATAGGAAATTTGCGGGAAGATAGGTAGCTGGGTCGAAACCCTGCATACCTCCGCATCGAATTTGGGATCTGCGTCTGGAAGCCGTTGCAAGGTCATTTGAAGCCTGAAGGACTCGGCCAGAAGTTCAGCTTTTTCCACATCGGAAACGGCGATGGCGCCATCTGCATCCGATTTTAGCGGAGGAATAATCCGTCTGGATTTTCCCGCTACCGACCTGGCCAGCGCCAGATTTGCCTGGAATTCAATGAGTCTAGAGAGAAAAGTAGGTTGTCCCACTTGTCTTCTCTGTACGACTTCAACGATTGCCTGGCATCTCTGGTTCCTTGGTTTGCCCGCCTTTTATCCTTGGGATCGAGGGTGGATCTGGCCCTTCTCACCAGGCGATTTCTCGCTCTGAGGAGGTTTTTCCGATCCAGCGGGAGGTCAGTGGTGAGCCTGGGTTGGGTGGTCGGCCTTGGCTTCGAGGCGGAGTTGTAGGCCTGTCTGATGTCGCTGGTGAGCTCGTCGACTGCAAGCTCGAGCTGTCTGGGGTCGTTGATCGTCGGGATTGGGTCTGTAACATGAAGAAGATTAACATATTCTTTCCAATCGGTGATCTGTTTGGGGGGCCTGAATGGGGCGTCCTGTAGTCGGTTGTCTCCTAGTTCGAGCAGGACTGGGAGATGATCGGAATCCAGTTCGTAGAGGACCGTGGCCGTTGTGGATCGGTTACAGTCTTTTACCAGGAAGAAGTCAATGGTGGATCCGGTGTGCTGTGGCTGTCCGGGGACGTAATGGGTGTGCTCGTCTGGTGATACGATGTTGAGATCCCAGCTGTCGCATATTCTTCTCAGCTCTCTTCCACGTTGGTTTGTGGAGAGGCAGCCACATGCTTGGTTGTGGGCGTTGAAGTCTCCGCCGATGACTTTGGCGGAGGTTCCTTGGGCTAAGATTTCGAAGTCGGCTGGAGCTATGCCGACTTGGCATCTTAGGTAGACTGAGGTGAGGGTGCCAGTGGGCCAGTGGGCTTTCCATTGCTTTTTTGGGCCTCGATTCTGATGGACTGGCTCATGAATCGGGTCAGATTGAAGATGTTTCTCTGATCCCTGGGCACCACAACGTGTACTATGGCGATGGGTATTGGCTTTTTCCTTCTGTCATTGTCAGGTCTTGTGGTCCAACGCTCGACGTGAATTGGCGTGAATCCGAGATTAATTAGTTCGGCACGGATGTCTTCTGTTGTTGTTGTTTCGACCACACTACGGAAGAGGACGCGGGGGCCTCTGTCTTCTGGCGCGCAGAATGTGTGGTAGGGGAATTGCTTGGTCTCGAAGATTTTCGTTATCTTTCGATAATCGGTTTCGGATTTTGCGTGGAAGGCCACTCCTTCCGGTTTGTTGGTGGTATGGTAATTCACCTTGTCTTCTCTCTGGTGACTGTGTTGAATTCCGCTTTGCTTCTCAAGACTATCGGTCTTGAACGAAACTTCTTGACCGAGGTGGACGCGGGCGCGGACGCGGAGGAATTCGACGTCTGGGTGCACTGGACGGTGGCGGCACTACTTTTCGACGCGGACACTGACGCGGAGGAATTGTCTGAACTTGCACTCGCGGTACTGTTTGTCGCTTGCGACGCGGACCCGTACTACTTGGTGGCGCGGCGGCGGCGGAGGAATTTGGGGTGTTGGCTTCGGCGGAGGACGCGGAGAAATTTGCGGTGGTGCCGGTTTTCTTCGCCGGCGGGTCGTTTCTGATGGTTTGACTAGCCTCTCTTTTCTTATTTCTGTATCTTGATGGGGGAATTCTGTTTGTATAGGTGATGCCCACGGTTGGATCGGTCTCCATCTGGACGATGGAGCTGTCGGTGTTTGATCTTGCCGAATTATTTCGCTTCTGCAATCCTCAGAAGGTTCATTTGATGAAGTTGTGTGGCTTCGGCTCTGGTGGTTGATTTTTGCTACTTGCTTTCGCAGTTCGCTGACTTCATAGGTGAGAATACCGACTTGGTTCGTCAGTTGCTTGATAGTCGCATCTTTTTCGGCTAATACGGCTTGATTGTCTGCCAGTAGCTTTTGTAGAAAAACTACCGTGGGGTTTAATTGCGAATCTTCGTTGGGGTTTTCCATTGGACTAGGTTCAGGGTCGGGTAGCCCCGACGTGTCGGCGCCAGACGGTCCGGCCACAGACATGGTGGCGGCTGTCGGCGTGCCCTTCTTTGTTCTCCGCTACCTGGCTGCGGAAACAGGCTTCCGCAGCATGGAACCGGCGGTGGATTTTCTTAATACACTGTCTGGCGATAACTTAATTTACCGTTCGACCGTGCGAACACTGTGTGAATACTGTAGAATAAACTTCAGATCGATTTCTCGGAGCTGTTGACTCTTCGAAGTCTCGGACTGAACTGGCTGAATAGACAAAATGTATGTGGTTATAGTAATATATTTCTAGCTCTACCAATAGGAGTTTAATCATTCCAATCAGACTCGGAGAGGGAAGACGTGCTTTTCTGTGCTCCGATTGGTTAGTGTGTTTGGATATACTCACCAGGATACACCTAACGTCGCTTATGGTGACGTCACCTAACGGTTTTCATTCTTTTGGCTTGTTTTTCTTAAAATAAGCCAAATAAACAGTTTTTAGTGCGGAATAAACGCTTTAACTAGCGTACGAGTGTAGTGAATTGCGCTGGTTTAGATGATTGCAAGGGTACCTCAACTGTAATTAGCCGGAAACCTCGACGATCCTGGTGGATAAGTGCTAGGATAGTCTTTTGGGCACATTTTAATTTATTTTATATTATTTTATAATAATTTAATAATAACTTCTCATATCTTATTTATGTTATGTTCCTTTTTTCACTTTCTGGTGACATTGGTGGCATAAATGGAGACTAAAACGTCGAGTCCGATGAGATAATCGCCAGCCTAAGGGCTGAGTTGGACCTTGCGCGAAAGGATAACCATGGGCTCAATGAAACCATCTTTGATCTAAAATCATTAGTCAAAGAACTAAATCTCAAAATAGACCGCATGGAGGCTAAGCTGAATGCTAACGCTCAGAGCGAATCAACAGCGACTGAAACGAACGTAGAGGCGGACAAAGACGCCAATAATGATCGCAATGAATGAAGGCCATTTTGACCGTTGAAACGGTCAAAATGGCCTACGATGATGGAAGTGAAGGAGAAATAATCTCCATCACAAATAACTCTTCCGATACGGATGGAGAGTTTGAAATCAAGAAACCGCATTCCAAAAAGCGGCATAGGAAATCCTCTGATGAGGAGAAACTGGAACAAACGCCGCGGAAAAAAGCCTTGGCGGAGAGGGGCCAAGTGAGTAGAACGGCCCAAGTAAAAGCTGACGAAAGAGCAAGTGAATAAGGAAGCACCCAAACAGGTCTTTCCAAAAGCATCAAAAGTACCCCCAGTGGTGCTAAGAAACAAGAACGACTTTATGAAAGTCATGACTGCTATACAAGATAAGAATATTTGCACCGATAAAGCCACTAACAGGGCGGTAGGTGTCAAGATCCAGCCAAAAACGGCGTAAACGATTACAGGCGACTGACAGCCTATTTAGAACAGGAAAATGTGGCTTACCACTCTTTTCGTACCAAGGAAGAAAAGCAGCTTCGAGTGCTGCTAAGAAATATAATAGAAACAGTGCCGGAAAAGGACATTCGTAAAGAATTAATTGAACTCGGCTTTCACCCAACAAAAGTTCAACGTTGGAAAACAACGAAAGGTATGCCGCTTGCGATGGAGCATGTGATCCTTTCCCGTGACGAGCGTGGGATTTATAATACGAAATATCTAGTCCATCAAAGGATCAAAGTGGGAAACATCAGATCAAATGGAGAAACTTTGCAGTGTTATAACTGCCAAGTTTTCGGCAACACGGCTAAAAAATGTCACGCTCCCACAAAGTGTATGAAATGCTCTGGCGGTCATCATTCACGGAACTGCAAAAAACCTGAGAAAGCTAGGTATAAGTGTGCTAATTGTGAGGGTCCCCACCCCACTAATTCACTCGCTTGTCCACAGCGCCCCCCTAAAAGAGTACAGGCTAAATCTCAGCCGAAAGACACTAAAACAGCGCCAAAAATTCAGATCCTGCCCCCGACCTTTGTCTGGGGCACACAAAACAATTCTAGTACGGCGTCTTCTCAATCCGCTACTCCAAAATAAGCTACTCCTCCTCCGGTGGCCCCAACGCTCCAAATGCCAGACATCGCGGCTATGATGGGGTAAATGATACAGCAGATGGCTGCTATGTTCCAGCAGCAGATCAACGCTGTCCTAGCCCAGTTCCATCACACGGAATGCCAAATTATTGAATGGCAAGAAGATCGAACTTACGGCATTTCTGGAGGAGCACAGTGTTGACGTTGCTCTCAGCCAGGAAACTTTCCTTAAACCGGGCGATAGGTTCAGAATAAGGAACTTTTCCTGCTACAGGAATGACAGACTGGCGTTTGGTGGACTGATGATACCCGTCAACAGAGAAATTAGGCACCACCTCTTGCCTCCGGTTGGTCTTAATTCCTCCGAAGTAATGTCGATATAGGTGCTCCTTGAAGGAAATCTCCTAAACCTATCATCGTGGTAACCGAGAATATTCCCTTCATTGTTGGCTCTCAAAGAGTACCGGGATCTCAGATGGGAGGAATTCCTAGCGTTAATCAACACGGCCAGTCGATCTCTTTGGAAAACGGCCAGATCTCTTGTAGGACAGATGAGGGCACCGATTCTGCCTCTGAAAACGACGTAAATTACGCCGTTACCAGGGAGGAAAAAGCAGAGCTGTTTGCAAAGACCTATAAGCAACAAATGACCTCGATTAGGCCTTTAGTTGAAAAGAGGAACAAAGTTGATAAGTTAAAACAAGAAGTTCTCTCGTTTTAAACTATCCCTAACCCAGGCTACTTTATCAGCTGATTAGTTTCGCAAAAGATAATACATACTATTATTCGCGGATTAAAAATAAAGAAAGCACCAGGCCGCGACCACATCTCCCCGATGCAGCTGAAAAGGTTACCTAACAAGCAAATAGCTCAATTGACAAACATTGACTTCCTGGAAGCATGTTAAAATCATGGTAATACCTAAGAAAGGATAAAGCTCCAACGATCCAAGCAGCTATAGGCCAATTAGCTTGCTCAGCTCACACGGTAAATTCGCAGAAAGAGCAATTCTCCATGTCCTGAACCACTACTTTGCCGACAATAAGATTCTGCCAAACGAACAGTTTGGCTTCCTTAGGGGCCACGCCGCTGTACATCAGATAATGAGGCTGGCCGAGGATGTCAGATGGGAGTTCAGTAGACAACGTCATAGGGGGGCTGTCTCTCTAGACCTCTCGAAGGTTTTTGACAGGGTCTGGCACCACGGCCTCATGATCTTAGGCCTGCTTAGACTAGGCATTCCCAAGGATCTAGTGAGATTAATAGCACCTTTTCTGACTGGACTCAATTTCCAAGTGCTTGTCGACGGTGCTTTATCTAACGTCCAGCAAATAGAAGCGGGTGTACCGCAAGGTTCTCCTGTTGCCCCCATAATCTTTAATATCTTCATGGGGGATTTTCCAAAAATTCCGCTTGTAGAAACAGCCTTCTATGCTGATGACAACGCCTTCTACACGTCTGACTTCAGAGCCTCGACGATTACGTCCAGGCTCTAGAAGCAGATGTTGAAAGCTTCTAAATGGTTGATCGAGTGGAGACTTGCGATCAACCGTTGCAAAACTCAGGCCATCTTCTTCACCCGGGGAAGACCTAGATTAGAGCAGCAAATCCGTATACACGGAATTCCAATTAAATGGGCCAAGACGGCACACTATCTGGACCTTGAATACGACAAGGCCTTGACGTGGGAGCCGCACCTTAAAAAGGCAATGGGGTAAGCACACGGAATGCTCCGTGCGCCCACTCCTCCCACTCCACCCACTCCACCCACTCCTCCCACTCATCAACAAAAGAAGTAAGCTCTTCACTTGCAATCAACTAACATTGTATAAAACCATGGTCCGGTCGTTCCTTATTTACGGATTCCAGATATGGTTCCCTTACCTCCCAGTTTTATCGATTAAACGATTTCAGTCGTTCCAATCTCGTACGCTTCGCACTATTATCAACGCCCCACATGGTTTGTTAGGAATGTACAAATCCATCGGGAAACAAACACTCCAACGATTCAGACATTCCTATTCAATTTATTGAATAAATTCTATTTAACAGCATCTCTTTCGAATAACCCCCTAATCAGTGCCCCGGCGGCTTCATTGCCCGCCGTAACCCCAGAATGACCTTTCATTTCGGTCAAACACCCTGCTTACAGAACGACAAATAAAAACCCTCCCCAACCCAGGTTTGGAAACAATTATGAACAAAAGTAAGGGCCTTGGAGTCAACTTCCCACCCAGGCAAAGAAGAAGAAGAAGAGCAGTTCAAATATGCATGATGTTTAATATTCTTTTGAAAATTTTTCAATTTCTATTGTTTTTTAAAATTTTAAAATATGCAATTCACTCGTTAAGGGTAATTTATTTGTAATTATATGTTTTCAAGATCTTTTATTTCCGAAAATAGTACGTTCGGGTTAACAATTGAGTTGTGAAGTACGTTAATTTTGAATTTTATTGCAGTTTCAGTGTTGTTCAGTAGATTACATTGTGTTATTGTATGAATTAGCATATATTGAGGGTTGTTGCGTTCATATTCAATTAATCATATTTCAGCACATCAAGAAGTTTAAGGGTACATCGCGACATTCTCCGAGATCTCAGGGGGTTTCATAATATCAACGCTCCCATCGATGTGGACGACAGATCACCACATTGTAATGTTAAAAATGTCAATGAAAGTTCTCCCGAAACATTTAAGATTCCACAAATCTACACTAAGAAAATTATTAAATACTAATGAACTAACCGATGCTGGTACAACTGCGTAATTATCGTAGTGTCCAGGAGAGTTTTGTCCACGCTGGACTAGAAGGGGAGAAAATCCTAAATTGTTATTGGACCAAACTATTGGAAACTGTCTTCGACGTCAGCCGACACACTTTGATTGGTTTCAAGATTCTGATAACATCATAGATGCAAAAAAGACAAGCATTCAAAAAACCTTAAACAACCCCTGTAGCAGAGAAACTCACGCCGCCCATGTTAAACAGCCATGTGCAAACAGCACAAAATAGCATAGAACTTTTGAAGAACTAGTAATGGGGAAACAACATTTACAAAATTAACAATTCCAAATAACTTTTCACAAATTAATATCTACTATGGCCGATTATTAAGCGACGATAACGAGATTAGTTCTAGATGAAAATAACACTATACCCATATTCTGAACCAGGACTCGCAAGTGAATGTGGAAGTACTTGACATGCTGCCCCAATACAATTACGCTGAGCATTTTAGCAATCCCATAATGTGCGATGAAATCGCAACAATCATTGCAGCGCTTAAAAACAAGAAGGAAGTGTCATATAAGTATATAAAGCACTCGAAGACGATATTATACCCCAACTTAAACTATTGTTGGACCTGATTTGTGAGCTGGAGAAGGTGCCTCAAGATTTCAGAGATGACATCATTAATATTTTCAATAAGAGAAGAGACAAAGCCGACTGCAATAATTATAGCGGTATATATTTGCTAGTAGGGTCTGGTAAAATACTTGCTAAAATTGTGATTACCAGATTACTCCCATATATTGATCAATTTATTCCGAATACACAAAGTGGTTCAAACCAAAGCGATCAACCATAAACATCGATTTCTCCCTCGTCAACTCCAAGAAAAAAATATTTTATCACAGAATATGCACATTTTCCTCGTATTACAAAGGCAATTAACATAGTAAATAGGGATACATTGTGGCTGATTGTGGCAAAGTTTGACATTCATTAGAAACTCATCAATATCTGCAAAACGTTTTAAGTTAATAACACACCTGCAATGTCGCATAACAGTAAAATGATAGAGCCTTTTGAAACCGCCTCTTGTGTCAGACGGGGCTGGATTATGGCCCCAGTTTATTCAATATATTCGTGACAGTACTGATGATTATCTTTAACGGGAATTTGGAGGATAGAGGCGTTAAGATACGTTATAGGACTGATGGAGGCCTCTTCAATTTGTCCAGCCTTAAAACTAAAACCCGAATACGCTATATCACAGAACTCATCTAGGCGGAACATTGTGCTTTAATGTCACACGAGCCTGTTACGCTTCAACAAATTCTTAATACACATCGCACTCCCCGCTTCGGAAGTAACACATTTTTTTTTAAATTTCCAATTAACACAGTTTTATAACAACGATAGACAACATTTAAGGAAAAAAAAACGTCAAATATATCTTTTCAATTGTTTTCGCTAAATGTCGGAAGTGGCGGGGAAGAAACGGGGAATTCACATTCCCCGTTGGCGCCAATTTGCGATAGTTGAACTGATACATCGTAAATTTTACCTCTAAGTTACCTTTAAGCTGGCATGTCTTATTTAGAGTTGTGTCATTTTTAATGAATTAGCAGAGACTTCTTGTGTTGTGTTATTTGAGTTAAGGCATTTTAATAGCACAAGTTGATGCACCAAAGAGTCTTATTTCGAGTTGTGCCATTTTTGCTGGGCTCAAAGAACCCGGTAATACATAGATGGAAGTTGGGCACTGGCCGATATTTGGAGAGACTACAGAGAAAACTGTATTAAAGTCGGCAGACAGTCTGCAAATTTGTGTATGTTTAGCAAAGTATTTAATAATGAATTTAATATCAGCTTTTTTACTCCAAAGAAAGATCTGTGCAAATTCTGCACCGCCTTCGCCAATGCAAAAACCAAAGAAAAGGAAAACTCAAGAAGTAGATATCATAAACATCAAGCATAAAAACAGTTATCAAGATAAGAAATGAAGACAAAGAAAAAATGAAGACAAAAGTAAAGTAAGCAAAAATTATGTCGTAAGCAGCATGATTTACAAGCTGCCCTGCCTTGTCCTCGTGGCGATGTGTCGGTATTCTACTACAAATTTAAATTAAATTGCTATAACTTTACGGTAATTGAATTAACAACAAAAAAGACGCAGTGCTACCTATGGCATGAGGGAGAGAGCAAGCGAAACGTTGAAGAAATTACAAGCTGTGTACTAATCTTTATAGAGAAAACTCTTCAAAGTGCAGAAACTGATTTGGGCATAATTTTTTACTTTAGTAATTGCAGAGGCCAACAAAAAAAATAATTTATGATACTTATTACTATGCTACTTATTACTATATTACTATGCTACTTATTACAATGCAGTTGTGAAATTTTCTCATATTAAATCAGTTACACACAAATATCTGATCACTGGTCAAACCCAAAACGAGTATGACAGTAGAGGTATTTCACGTGAAGCGGAGAACCAAAAAGTGAGGTTCTGAAATTTGTTCATATTGGGCATATTTGTACTTCCAGCGGATATGAACGTGTACACATAATATTTTCTTTATTTGAAGTTTACTAGTTAAGATATGGGATTCATCAGATATCAGAATTCATCTGAGTGACGGAAGGGTTTCTTTGGAATTTTATTTTCATATTGAAGTAAATTATAATAAAATAATAAATGTAGTGTTTTGTATTGACTGTTCTTTTTGATTTTTAAATCAGATTCCAAATTTGATTTTTTTTTAGTGTTAAACCGGAAGTAAATATTTAAAATATTTTTTGAATAACTTCGATCAATTTAATTTTAATTTTTTTTACTGCAAAATAAAACTTAATATTTATAAATTTTACCATAAAAATCGCAAAATGGGATTTAAACTGATTAGAGATAAATCAATTAGAGTACGTATATAATGGGCGCCAGCTAAAGTTGGCTGGTTTGGGCAAAAAAAAGGACATACCTACATAGTAAAATTGCTGTGGCGTTACCTATATATGCATAAATAAACGATGCTTTATTGTTTACCAAGACAAATCAAAACACAAATAGATATAACAAAGATAATTTGAACTTAACCTAACAATGGTAAAAAATATTGATATAAAAATAAAAAATTAATTGTAAGATCATTACAAAAATTATTTCCAGAGCACCGCACGAGCCTTCAGCACCTTCTCAAAAGCTGAGATATACTGAGTAAGCACCCAGAAACGTTCACGCCATTGTAATAACGAGTCGAGTATATTGTTTTGTATATTAAATGTGATTGAATTGGTAAATATCAAAAAATGCCCGGATGTCGTGCAGTGTTCGCAGAAATTAGATAGATAATTGATAGTTAACAGGGTTAACTTTGTTAATGTAAATTAAAATCACCTAAGATTAAAATTTTATAATTCATGATATATTGGAAGGTATCAAAAATCAGTTTCTATTTGTGACTATTTAATTTTGGAGGAAAATAAACAGAAAAAATAAAAATTATTGCCTGACTTATGAGTATTTTGCAACTAACAATGTCGACACTTGGGAACGACTCCTCAAGGATGGACAGGTCGAGCTTCGATAGCTGTAAAGATGAATAAACGGCAAAGAGAACTCCGCCGCCTCTTCCGAGTCCGATGGCATCCAGATCCAGATCCTTTCGAAAAACCATGTACCTGGGGTCGAACAGCTCTGGACGGACTGGTAGAGATCCGCAGTTTTCGTGCTTATGCCGCACACGCTTTGATAAATAAAAGTAATGCTATGAATTGATGCTGGGTTAATCGCCCATAAGGACGTATAATTTACGGCCACCTCGTGGATTAGGAGATGATAAAATGCCAAACTGATATACTAATTGCTTTGCTTTTCTCCCTTGTCGTCTGAAAGTTTTAAATTATTCTGAAAGTTTATTTTCACTCCAAGATTTAGGTGCTACAGTCATTGTCTTCATAGAAGTAGATGTAGACGGATCATTAAACTGCTTCAAAATTTCTTGGCCTTGGTCTTGGTCAGTTTGGGTTGAACCATATTTAGACTTATCTTCGGGAACGTACGGTACATCTTTGGAGTTTTGTGGAGTTTCAATTGATGATTGACTACTCTGCACGAGATTTTCTACCACTATCGGAGGTGTTTTAACCGACATTCGTTTCTTGCAGGATGCACATACATACACATTTGAGGAACAATTCTTAGAGGAATTTTTCTTAGATCTTTAAACTTCCAGTGAGCTGGTAAATTAAATGGATTGAAGCACTGACCATCGTAGGGAGCCTTAATAAATCAATAAAAATGATAAAACTGAAGAGGTGACAAGTAAACAAAAAAAACTAACTAAACAAAAAAAAAGTCAACATCTAAAAAATAACGCAAAACAGGCATGGCTTGGCGTCATACTTCTATCTCATCTCTTTCTATTATATAACTTTGATTCGTTTTGATGAAGTGATTCTTTTCGCAACTAAGAGATGGCGTTATTATTCGTATTTCGTCATCACAATATGAGAAAAAAGCACGAAAAATAATGTTTTATTTTGATATTGTTTTCTACACATGTTTTTGTTATTATTAATTAACCTTAAAATGACACAAATATGTAAGCTACATATGTAATATATATATATATATATATATATATATATATATATATATATATATATATATATATATATATATATATATATATATATATATATATCATCATCAGCCCGTATCGATCCACTGCAGGATGAAGGCCTCTTCAGCATGCTTCCAACCTTCACGGTCCTGGGCTTTCCTCTGCCACTCAGGTCCAATATACTTAACGATGTCATCAATCCATCGTGCTTTCGGTCTTCTTCGCGGACGTTTGCGATCAAGCGGTATCCACTCCAGGATTGCCTTGGTCCATCTGTCGTCCCATCGCCTCGCTATATGGCCTGCCCATCTCCATTTCAATTGTTTTACTCTACCAATGATGTCACAGACTTTTGTTTGTTCCCTGATCCATGCGCAGGACTTTCTGTCTCGTCTTGTAATGTCAAGCATACATCTTTCTATTCCCCTCTGTGCCACCCGAAGTTTTTGAATTGATTGCGATGTGAGTGTCCAGGTTTCACTTCCGTCATACATGTCATAACACATGTCATAACGGGTAGAACGCACTGATCGAATACTTTTCTTTTCAGGCAAAGTGGGAGTCTGCTCTTAAACACTATGTATATATGTATATATATATATATATATATATATATATATATATATATATATATATATATATATATATAACACTATATATACACTATATATATACTATATATTATAACACTATATATATTAAACACTATGTATATATATATATATATATATATATATATATATATATATATATATATATATATATATATATATATATATATATATATATATATATATATATATATTGTTTCCTATTAGGGCGAGTGGCCAATTTGTGGGGTTAATAGAGGGGTAAGTTTTAAATATTTTTTTTTATAAAAGAAATCTATCTTTTAAGATGAGATCTGTTACAATAATATACAAAGACGAGATCTGATCTAATATATACGTTAGCTTATAAATAATATACACACAATACGAGATCCGCCAGTGTTGCCAGAGTGAATATGCGATACCAAACACCTACAGGTATTATGACTGAAATGAAACTATTTTGTTAACGCAAGCATTAACGAGGCCGATTCTCTGTTCTGTAATGTTTAAAAGGGAATTTTTATGAATTTTGGAATTATGGAATAACATTCCATAGACCTAAGAAGTTAATGGTATCATCTTTTTCTATTTGTGCTTGAAAAATAATCTTCCGGAGTGTGTTGTTAATGTAATTTAAGTATTTTTGTCGATCTGCGTTGTCTCGGGTACCATATATCAAAATATTGCCTATGCACTTAATTAAAAAAAAAATTCTTTGCACTATTAGTATTTAGAAATATCTCTATTTGAAAATGTTATTGTTGAAGTGAAAGTAAAGATTATTTTATCTTTAACTTTAAAGTAAAGTTTGCACTAACGCATAAATTAAAAAGGTGAAGGATATCATCTATAATTATTCTACTTAATGTATTAATTGTTAACATTTTTTCATTTAAGTTACTTACTTTTTTCTATTATAGCTTATATAGAAAGTTATTATAGCTTAACTGGGGTCAATCTATAATTTTAAGAACTATTTGGACGGGGTTAAATACAAACACAATCACTAAGCAACTTATAAAAGCTAAGCCTCCTATATCAGGCTAATTCAATAGATGTTTTTGAAATACTAATTATATTAACTTTTTTAGCCTTATATTTATCTAAAAGAATTAACTACGTATTATGCAATCCATATATGCCATTTCTAGCCCTATTTTTTGACTTTGAATAAATTTCTAATCAAATGCTAGTTTATTGCGTTATATGCTATATGTGCTTGTGTGTGCTTGTGACACACAAGCACTCACACACACACAAGCACACACACACAATGTGTTCAAATGGGTATGCGCGTGCGCATTTTCGGGTGTTGAGAGCGCGTATACCCATTTGAACATGCGCACGCGCATACCGATATAAGCATGCGCACGCGCATACCCATTTGAACATGCGCACGCCCATACCCATTTGAACATGCGCACGCGCATACCCATTTGAACATGCGCAGGCGCATACCCATTTGAACATGAGCACACGCAAACCCATTTGAACATGCGCACGCGCATACCCATTTGAACATGCGCACGCGCATATCGATATGAGCATGCGCACGCGCATTCCAAAATCTCCGTCATCTATCTATTACCACCGACAAGACCCCAAGGCAGGTTCAGGAGTACCAAGCAGTTAGATCTAGGTTGATGGAACGTCTTAACGCCGGCGAGAAGGATTTGAGGATTAAGTATATTAGGGGTGTTCCTAAGATTGTTTCGATTGGTGCGCGACCTTTAAACTAAACTAATAAGTCTGTCTGGCGGGATCTGTGTCACACACACACAAGCACACACACACACACAAGCACACACACACACACAAGTACACACACACACACACAAGCACACACACACACAAGCACACACACACACACAAGCGCACACACACACACAAACGAAGGAAATAAGAGCGAATAACCAAAAAAAAATTATAAGTTTCTCCAGCTTTGCAATTCAAATTGATAACATTGTTAAAGACATATTTCCTACCGTAACAGACCCCGTTCGATCCACTCTCACCATTTCCGCAAAGCTATCTATCGCCGTTTCGGAGTTAACGGCAGATAACCGAAAGAAACTGAAAAATATTTTTCTAACTTTTAAATACAATTTGTATTCAATGTTAGAGACACATTTCGTAACGTAACAGATCCCGTTCGATCCAATAGAATCATTCCCGCAAAGCCATCTAACGCCGTTTCGGAAATAAACGCAACCGACGGAAAAAATTGAAAAGTATTTTTCATATTCAAATTGCTATCAATGTTAAAGAAACATTTCCTATCGTAATAGACCCAGTTCGATCCAATGGCACCACTCCCGCAAAGCTATCTAACGCCGTTTCGGAGATAAACGCAGCCGACCGAAAAAATTGAAAAATATTTATCTAACTTTCAAATTCAAATTGCTAACAATGTTAAAGAAACATTTCCTATCGTAATAGACCCCGTTCGATCCAACGGAACCGTTCCCGCAAAGCTATCTAAGGCCGTTTCGGAGATAAAGGCAGCCGACCGAAAAAAACTGAAAAATAATTTTCTAACTTTCAAATTCAATTTGTTATCAATGTTAAAGAAAAAATTTCCTTGCATAATAGACCCCGTTGGATCCAATAGCACCATTCCCGCAAAGCTATCTAACACCGTTTCGGAGATAAACGCAGCAGACCAAAAAAATTAAAAATATTTTTCTATCTTTCAAATTCAATTTGTTATCAACGTTAAAGACACATTTCCTGACGTTACAGACCCCGTTCGATCCAATGGAACCATTCCCGCAAAGCTACCTAACGCCGTTTCGGAGATAAACGCAGCCGGCCGAAAAATCTGAAAAATATTTTTTTATCTTTCAAATTCAAATTGCTATCAATGTTAAAGAAACATTTCCTAGCGTAATAGACCCCGTTCGATCCGATGGCACCATTCCCGCAAAGCTATCTAACGCCGTTTCGGAGATAAAAGAAGCCGACCGAAAAAACTGAAAAATATATTTCTATCTTTCAAATTCAAATTGTTATCAATGTTAAAGACACATTTCCTAGCGTAATAGACCCCGTTCGATCTAATGGCACCATTCCCGCAAAGCTATCTAAGGCCGTTTCGGAGATAAAGGCAGCCGACCGAGAAAACTGAAAAATATTTTTCTAACTTTCAAGTTCAAACTGTAATCAATGTTAGTGAAACATTTCCTAGCGTAATAGACCCCGCTCGATCTAATGGAACCATTCCCGCAAAGCTATCTAACACCGTTTCGGAGATAAACGCAGCCTACCGAAAAAACTGAAAGATATTTTTCTATCTTTCAAATTCAAATTGCTCTCAATGTTAAAGAAACATTTCCTACCGTAATACACCCCGTTCGATTGAATGGCACCACCCCCGCAAAGCTATCTAACACCGTTTCGGAGATAAACGCAGCCGACCGAAAAAATTGAAAAGTATTTTTCAAATTCAAATTGCTATCAATGTTAAAGAAACATTTCCTATATTAATAAACCCAGTTCGATCCAATGGCACCACTCCCGCAAAGCTATCTAACGCCCTTTCGGAGATAAACGCAGCCGACCGAAAAAATTGAAAAGTATTTTTCAAATTCAAATTGCTATCAATGTTAAAGAAACATTTCCTATCGTAATAGACCCAGTTCGATCCATTGGCACAATTCCCGCAAAGCTATCTAATGCCGTTTCGGAGATAAACGAAGCCGACCGAAAAAACTGAAATATATTTTTCTATCTTTCAAATTCAAATTGTTATCAATGTTAAATACACATTTCCTAGCGTAATAGACCCCGTTCGATCCAATGGCACTATTCCCGCAAAGCTATCTAACGCCGTTTCGGAGATAAAGGCAGCCGACCGGGAAAACTGAAAAATATATTTCTAACTTTCAAATTGAAATTGTTATCAATGTTAGTGAAATATTTCTTAGCGCAATAGACCCCGTTCGATTCAATGGAACCATTCCCGCAAAGCTATCTAACGCCGTTTCGGAGATAAACGCAGCCGAC